>JAOWBB010011919.1:0-66841 GCA_028565995.1 Ricinus marginatus
TTTACTAATTTTTATATTTTCATTCATTTATAAATATGTTATATTTATATTTTATATATTAATTAATACTTTATTTTGTTTGAAATAAAAGCTTGTATTTTTGTCGGAGGTCTCAAAGGCAGGAATCCATTAACCAAACAAATCAGTCAATTGTGATGACATTTTGGGATACCGAAAAAATATGAGAGACAAAGAATAACCCAGAAAAATATTAACAAAAATTACAAAATCTTTCCTTCTTTATTTTAAATTTTCCAATTCATGTTCATTTTATGAATCTTTTATTCCTTTTTTTTTTATCAATTTTCTTAAGTTTATTTTAGATATAAGATTTTCGGTTATAACTTTCGTTTACACTGCAGTTTATTAGTGCAAAAACAGACCATCGAATTACATGATTCCTAAAAAAGTAATAAATAAGATTTTGAAGCAACATTTCACATTAGTTAAATAGTTAAGTGCAAATAAATCTTAATTAAAATTGTAATTTTACCCCACTAAGATATTTTTTTATTTTAGCAAATGGTGTAGGGGATGAGGATATTTAAGCAAGAAACTACATTAGCAGGAGGCTTCTATAACGCTTTTCTTTATGGAACAATTTCATTCGTATTAGTTTCAGTTGCTTTATTTTTCTTATATGTGGTGTGCTCCAAGAAATATCGCCTCAATTGGTTCGAAAAGGATCTTTTAGAGAAAGCAAAAAATGGAGATTTAACAGCAGGGTATGCTCTACGGTTAATTGTCACATATATAATTAGAAGTAGGATTACTTAAATTTCATAAAATATAATTTCTCAATTTTTAGTCATACCGGTTTATCATGCCTTCTAACAAAATCCGAGTCTGGGAGCAACAGATCATTAAGCGAATTCTCTAAAGAAGATAAATTTTGGATACCAGCAACGAATGGAAGAAAATCAGGTTCATAATAAAAATTATAAAAATAATGCGTAATATAAAATAAAGGATATGAAAGTTAACTTTGATATTAATATAATGTGGCTTATAAATTAGCTTTTGGTGTATATAATTTATGCTAGAATTTCTACTAATTGAATTTTAATACAACAGCAAAAGAATTCGACATAGTTATTTTATGAGCTTTCAGTGTAAAATTAATTCAGGAGAAATATTCGTGGGGAATTTCTTTAATTATTGTTTTCTTATAATTAAAATGTAAAGATAAAAAAAATTAATTGAAGAAAGTCAATATTCTAACTATTCAATCTAATTCTGAGTTAATAAGCTATTGTAAGAGAAATTCAATAGTTAATGAAAATTTTCTTAAACAAAATTATTATGCTTCATCTATCTTTCATGTTATGCATCGGAAATTTTTAGAAGAAAACGAAAGTTTATATGTACTGTTAAAAAACACTTTTTAATCCAAGCGTACTAAAATGCAAACCGTAAATACGCTAATAATTTCAAGAGAAAAATATTGTAATATGTCTGTAATACTAAATGGAATAATTTTTTATTTATGGTCATTACAATTTGTTTTAATTAACGGACCCGACATTTCCGATTTTTACGGTTGTTTTAATCAATTCATTCCAGTAAAGTCTTTTTATTTTAACAATTTTAATTTAGTTCAAAATTTGTTTTATTTAAAAGATGATAAACTGGATTCGTCGTCCATTGCTGGGGAAAACAAGAAATGTAACTTGTCTCCGAGTGTAGTATCGCTCGACAATAGGTGTGAAAGCAGAAATAATCCGGTACCGATTGCACGAAACCAGAAACACATGATTCTCAGTACAACTAACCCAGCAAGACCAAGGGTTACCTCGATGAACACGAAGTTATCTCATACGAAAATCGATACATCTCTATATCCAAAAGTAAACAGTCATTTATCCTAAAAACCTATAGAATTATGTATTAATTGTCGCGGTTGTTTCATTTTGCTGATGCATTCTAGACATCAAAATAAACAAGGAATAATTTTTTTTTCATTACTAATATAATAATTCGATTGAACAAATATATATATCTTCGAGAATGACAGATTTTATATTCAGCTGAATAAGATTTTACTTTCGTTTGCTTTTTGCTTAAAATGTTAAATTTAATATTCTGAATTATACTGTCAAAGTTTAATTAATTTATTTTTTTATTATAATTTATTTTAAATTTTAATTTAAAATTTTAATTATTATAATATTTAATTTATTTTAAAGTTTAGAATTTATTTTAGGAGCCAAATACATCTCCAGTTGAAGATCCATTAGGATCGGTGCACATCTCCTTATCTTATGATCCAGTTGCTGGAATACTCTCTGTACGGTTAATTGAGGTAAAAGTTAAAATTTAATATATGTTATTCTGAATAATGGCAGTTAAGGAATGAAAAGATGGAATTATCTTATTATCGATTTTGCAAGTAATCTAATTATAAATGAATTTTTAAAAAAATCCTCATCGAATTAAAGATATACACTTAAATGTTATTTAATTGTAATTTTTGAATGGAAATATACGGTGTTAGTAAAATGTTAGTTACAGTTTCTTTCTGACGCATGTATTTTTTTGGATATTGAATGGAAAAAAAATTTTTTTTAATTAATTTTTAGGCACGAGGGCTTACACCTAGAGACATAACCGGCACTGTAGATCCATACGCAAAAATTCGTCTTCTTCCTGATCATTATAACGTCTGGCAAACTAGAGTTGATAAAAAGACATTAAATCCAGGTTTGTTTTTCAGACCATCTTCAACTGTTTCGGATAAGGATGCTATTGAAGTTTTAGATACTTTAATTATTTATTTATTAAAAAAAGCATTTGATTCCTTTTTAGTGTTTGATGAGGATTTTGTTTTCGAATTGAAACCTTCATCGGTATCTTTCCGGACTCTTGAAATCGTATTCTACGACTTCGATGCATATTCCCGTCATCATAGCGTAGGAGGAGTAAAATTACATCTATCTGAAATAGATTTATCGGAAAAGCAAACATTTTGGAAAGCTTTAGAGCATTATAAGGAAACAGATTTGGACGTAAGAAAATTTTAAATGACTATTTTAAAAAAAAAGCAATATAAAATCCAAAATGACTGTACTAAAATGAAGATTTCGCCCTTAAAAATATCAACTACCGATTTTCCGAACTTCAAATGTTTCTTTTTAAATTTTTATATTTTTCTCTTATAGGAAGTACAATTTTTTAAGTGTATCTCATATATAAAATGATATAATATCAAAGGTTTTGTATTTGGTTTCATTTATTATAATTTGACTCAAAAGAATAAATTTGAACTTATTTTTTTATCAAGAATTTTGATGCACTTCTCATCATGGAACTTTCAAATTAGAAAATCTTTTTAAAAAATTAATATTTTTTTGTCGATGTTAAGAAAGCTGCAAAAAATGCATAAGATTTTATACGTAAAATATTTTAAAATCTTGTAAATCATGTATAATTGGCAAAACCATTTGGCTAGTCCAACTAGAATTTTAAAGATGCTGATCTGGATTATCAATCTGCATATAGGTCTGCATCTTGTAATAAATTTTATACAAGATAACAATGTAATATCATATTTATTAAATTCTATAATGAAAAATACAATAATAAATTCGACTCTTAAGTCTTCTGCTCATTGTTTATATATATTTTTTTTACTTTTACTGAAACAGATTTAAAGGAAAATTTTTTTTCGGTATATAAAATAATATTTTGACAAATTGAAAATGACGGCAACTGCTCGTGCTATTGGTTGCAGGTTCGGAAAACCGGATATAGAAAGATGCGATATTTTCATTGATACTGGGTTTTTAAACTGGGGAAAATATGGAGGACTTAAACCAAATATACGAAGCTTTAAGGGCCGGCAAATGTTGTCAGGTGTGCCTTCTGGTGGAAAAAAAAAATGTGCACTTCAGGCTCAGTCCGGATACTTTGATACACAGTTTAAAACAATATCTGTGAATGATCCTTATAAAGAACGATGGAAACAAGAACGAGATGACCCCGTGAAAGTAAGAACTGTGCAATGGATTCCTTCGCAACCTTCAAAGAAACACTCTTCTCCGGGCGATTATTACGGAACATTTTCAAAACCGGCAGCCTTTAGCCCTTTATTAAGACCCATGTCCAAGAAGAAAAAGGAACTGCCTAATGTTCTGACTAAGCCTGGCAAAAAAGGCAATAGTGGATATTTAGACATTACCATAAACAAATATCCTGAGCATGCTTACAAAGGAAAGAGCGATAATTATTCTACGGCCGAATTACTGTACAAGAAACAGTGGCAGGCCCACCTTAAGAAAATACGCAACGGTCCTCTTGTCGCTGGTACCTGTCCGAAACCTTATTTCGATCAGAACCCTTATTTTGAACCATTTCCCAAGCCAACTTATAATCCTCCAAAACAGGAAGATTCTAAATCGTTATATGGACCTTTTAAGCCTCCTGGATTTCCTAAAAAGCCTGGCAATAACCACGACGGTTGCTTTGAAAAATTTCCTAAATGGCAAGCAGAGGTTTACATGACTCAAAGGGAAGCCGCAAAAGCCTTAAAGAAAATAAATCCAAAATATGCAGATTACGTTTTTCTTCCTGAACCTCAGCTTAAAAGTTATTACATTTCCTCGATAGTGAACAAAAAAGTCGATATCGCTTGCAATGAAAGAACCTGGACTACAATGAAACCAATTACTTATCCGCAGTATAATTGAAGAGAATTCCAAACAACTGTTAGTAAACATTTCACAAATGTTTCAATATTTCATGAAAGATTTATTTTCTACATGTAAAATTAAATGGAATGATTATGTATCTGTCTATTCAAGACCTGTACAAATAATATAACAAAAAAGTATTGTATGCAATATTTTTGTTTCGTAAGTTGAGAAGTGGTAATCCGAAAACTTTACGCATAAATTTGAGGAAAATATTATGACTTAATCTTTTGAAAATTCTGTCAAATAAAGTATAAAAATTAAAAAGAGAAATTGGAAATTAAAACTTTTACATGAAAAATATATTTAAATTATATCATTTGATGTACTTATTCGAGTAAGAAATTTTTGTTCATTTTCTTAGGTTTCAGGCAATTTCGTAAACATATTTTATCTCTAATCTAAATATACTAGTAAATGAAAATTTTTATTTTCCAGGTAGAATTAGGTAATTTAATGGTATCATTGACTTTCTTACCAAACGCAGAGAGATTGACCGTTGTTATTGTAAAGGCAAGAAATTTAAGATTGGTTGACGATTCTCCCAAAACAATGGGTGAGATTTAGCAAGTTTCTGAAATTTATACTATTTTCATTTAAAATAGAAAATTTTTTTAAATAATCCAGATATTATTACGTAAACTTATTAAACAAACTTTTATTTAGCCATTTTATCATAAATTTTGTATAGATTTCAGTGAACAAAATATTTATATAAATTTTATATTGTTAATTTTTTTGTTAGGATATTTGTTTTTTTTGTATATAAGCTTATTCATAACAAATGAAATAGAAGCGAATAGAATATAGATATCCGTAAATATTGATAAATACACATTCGTACACAAAACTTTTGCAATTAATTTATTATATATGCTTAATTATATTTATAATTAATATTATGCATCATTTAATTTATTTTTTGCATTAACTGTAATTAATTAATATATAATTAATGTATTTATATTTACAGATACTTTTATCAAAGTTTGCTTAATTCAGGGAGAGAAACGTTTAAAGAAAAAGAAAACGTCCATTCAGAGAAATACAATAAACCCAGTATTCAATGAACACCTCACTTTTGATGTCAGCAAAGAAATACTGTCAAAATGTTCCATTGAATTTTCCGTCTATAACGAAAATAAACTTGGCTCAAGTGAAATAATTGGAAAAGCCTGCGTGAGCTTGACAAGCTCTTGTCGTGAAGATAAACAGTTTTTTCAGGAGATATTTATTAATAAAACAGCCGTGATCAGATGGTTGAAACTGAAAAATCCATCAAGAGATAATCAGAATGTAATGACAGTATCCGATATCAAATGAAAAGAAAATTTTTATTCTCCCCTCTTTAAATTATTATTAAATAACGAAAAATTTTAAAATAATGAGGAAGAAAAAAATCAAAATCATCGCAAAAATCAGAGAATGAAAAATATATACCACATCATATTATTAATAATTTTATATTCACAATATTTTTCATATCATAAAAACTTTTATTGTTTAAATGTAACGTAAAAATTAAATTTTATAAATTATAATAATATAAAAACAGAATTAATTTTAAAAAACCTTTAAGAAATGAATTTAAAGTTAAAAAGAAATTAAAAGTTTTTTAATTTAAAATTTTAATAAATGTTCACTATTTAAAATAAATAACTTTAAATTTGCCAGAAAAAAGGAAAATAATGAATGGAAGAAGACAATGAAAATAAATTAATATTGAATTTAATTAGCCTTTTTTTGTTGAAAGCGAAACCTTTTTTCAAATGTGCCTAACGGTGATACCATTTTTTTCAGGGTTTTTTGCTTTATCATAAATAAATTCATCAAATTGCTTTTTAAGTTATCATTATTTTAACAAAAATTTAGTGTCATATACATTTACGTACCAAATATTTAGTGAAGTAATTCCGCGAATGATCTTTTCATTTTTATCAGTAACACCGTAATCTAGCGCCTAAACTATTTCAAAGTGTTTTCTTTTAAACATAAAAAGTTTAATCATATTGAAAAAAAAATAAAAGAACATTCTCATGTTTCAAGAAATTATTTAGAGATATGAATCCTATGTATTATTGTCAATTTGTGGAATCTAAAATTTCTTCCCGAGCCGTATTTATTTTTGTATGTTACTCTCTGTAATCAATTTTCTTAATATTTGAAAACTTCACCGATTTGCAGTTTTCTCAAGAAAAAGAGAGGAAAAGAAAAAAATTTATTTTAATACGTTTATTAAATTTTACAGATTACGATTTATAAAATCAAATTAATTTAATTTAATTTTTTTTATAAATTAAAGTATTTTGTTGCTGATCCGAAGAATATAAATTAAAATTCTGATGACTAATGACGAATTTTTCGACGCTAAAAGCAAAATTTTTTGTTATTCCTTTCGGGTTTCGATTGTAATAATCAGTTACCAAGCCCGATTGTACGAGGATGTACTGCAGTGCTTTGCATGCGAATAGTGAAACACTGAAATTTTCGTATTTCTACCACTAAAGGCCGCATAGAAAGTTTGAGGCATTTTCATCATCTCATAATGCGTATTTGATTTCAAGTTACGCGTATCAGGGTCATTCGATATTTCGCAATTTGGAATTTCTTAAATGACAATCTTTAAAACTGCCTTTAATTTTTCCATCTCAATGAAATATAGTTGCCAATAACATTTTCTTTTTGTTGCTTCCTGCGTGTGAAGCTTTTAGTTTTCCTTGTTCGAGTAGTTCTGGAATCGTATTCAATTCAAAATGTTCCATGTTGTCCTCGTCGACATAGAACCAGAAAGTTCAAGTTTCCAATTACTCTATTTGAATTTAGTTTCGTTTTTGTATTAAAAAAAAAAACGATATTTTGGTTATTATTATTATAGCTGACACTGTAAAAATTGTTTATTTTTTCCTTTTAATTAATTTTTTCAGCTCTTATTGCAGCAACGACATGATAGCCTGCAATCATAAATTAATTAAATTAATTAAATCAATAAATTGATTTAAAATAATGTTTTTATTATTTATTATAATAATTGTATAATATATAATATTATGTTTTATAAATTATGTTTTAGATAATAAAATAAATAAATTAATTAATTAAATAAAAATTAAGAGTTTTAAAAAAAATTCTGGAGCTGGAGAACGAAAATTAATATGATGCTATAGTGTTATTTTTCAGTGGTATCAAAAATTGCGTTTTTTGCTTGTAAAAAAAATTAATTCTAATAACATCAGCAATTTAAGTTTCAAGATTTTTTGGTCTTTATTAAAATGAAAAGCGGAATTAGTTCTTAAATTATTATGAAGAAAAATCAATTCATGAAAATATATTCATGGCATTATTAAAAATAAAATAAGGGAGAAAATATTTTCAAGAAAATTAAATATTATTTTTTACTATTATGATGATTTAATAACAATATTAACAATAGTAATAATGTTTTTCTTTTACTATCTGTAAGATTTTCATTGTATGAAAAGCCTTGCTGTATTAAATGACCAGTGACATCAAGTAAATAATTTTCTCCCTGAGATATATAAATTACAGAGCAAATAAAGAAGTTATGTTATGAGGCCAAATTGTGCCATGGATATAAATGTTTTCCAAGCAAAATTAGTGGTTCAATCAAAAAAATTCAAAACGCTGTTCTGAGTTTATTTAAGCGTTATTAACGTAAGCAAGGAAAGAACTTTGAATAAATTTTTCCCCTTTTTATGTTTATTATTGTTTGCGCAAAGTTTTAAAGTTAATTTTAAACAAAAAAATATTGAAAAATCGTGGAAAAGAAAGATCAAAAGAAAAGGCGTGGAATTGAAAGATGGAAATATCTAATTTTAAACTCTTTTCAAAATAAGAAATTTCTTATAAAATTTACGATTAATTAAGCAAATAAATACTTCACTCAATGCCCCTGACTTTGGTTTACAGAAAATGCATGAAAGAAGACTTTTAAAGTTTTTCCAGGCTTAAATTGAAGAAATGTCACTGTTTGTTTGCCGAATTTTGCTTTGACAGATTTTCAAGTTTGAAATAAAATATTTCGAATTAAATATGATTGGTTAACAACATCCAATTCCCATTTTGATTCATTAAGTGATTTGCATTTTATTGACAAGGAGACTGTGTTTTTCTGTAGAAAAATAGCTGTAGAATTTACTTATCCAAATATTTAAGAAGGCAATTTCCTTGGAATGAAGTTGTCATAGTGTAATTTTATTAAATCCATTATTTTAAAATTAGAAAATATTTTAATTTTATTAGTTTGGTCAGAACAAATTCTTTTACAACATTGTTTTCATATAATATTTGTTGAATTCAAGATTTTCTTTGGATAATATAATGTTTCCAATGCATCACCTCGTTCACATTATACACTTTATTTGTTTATTATAAATCATATAGAATGAAATTTGAGATTCCTATTTGTGTTAAGTGCGTGGAAAAAATAATGAATTTTACATTTGTAAACGCAACTGCATATGAAATAAAAACGGAGTTTTTCCGATATCTATTTTAATCAATTTTGTCTTATAGCAAGGCTTCAGTATAAATTATTTATTTTTATTAAATCAATGGTGTTATAAAACGAAGACATAGTATTCCTTCTGTTTCAGCCAGGTTTGATTCGATTCAATTTAAATCACTAACTTTTTAACATTTTTTGCATTATTCTGTCCCAATTTAAATTTTTAAGAAATTCAAAAATTTTTTCAATTGCATTTATATAAAAAAATTCGAATAATAATTCTCCAATGCTTAATTCTACTTACAAACCTTTATTGTATAAAAAGCAGATAATCGAGGGTTAAAGATTTAACTTTCGACAGATAAATAGATATAGAAAATGTATTTGAAATTAGTTACTATCTGCTGCATTATGATTAGGTGCCTTATTTAGTGCATTATTTGTTGAAAAGAATTAGCCAATCTAAAGATATAGAATAGATAATATATATTATATATAGATATAATATATTCATCGTTCTATGAAGAACTTCATTTATCAGTTTATGCATTTGCGGGATTCCTTTTCCTTACTCTGTAAAATTCTAAATAAATTATTGAAATTTATTACATTTTTTTAATATTAATTTGACTGAAAATTATTGTGATTTTTTTGCCTTTAATTAACGCGAGAGAGTCAAATGCGAATTAATGATTTCTTAAATAATATTTTTAAAAATTATGTTCATTTCAAGATTGTAATTGAATCAAAAAATTGGTTATCGAGGAGATTCTAATTCAGTAAAATTAATCTTGAAAATCACATGTTCCATTTAGTATTTGATAAATTTTAAGAAAATTAATCTCCTAACACGGGTCGTCTTCAGAAATAGCAAATGAAAAGAATGAAATGGAAATGGAAAACTGAAAGTCAGTTACTTTTGCAAATCGAAGTATATAAACATTTTAATACACCATATGAACATTTTTATTAGTTTAATAACAGATAAAATGACATAGAGGGAACAAAAAATTTCTTCGTTCAACAAGAAAATGGAAGAAAGCTCACTAATGAAGTTAAAAAATTATTAATTAAAATTTCTTTGATTACCTGGATTTTCTTTTTGACTATGAAGCAATGGAAATAAATATGAAAAAAAATTTGAGCTAAATGGATGAAAAGAAATAAGGGAATGGGCATTTGTAAATTCGAAAGATTTATGATTATAATTTAAAGTTATAAGAATTTGCTCTTTTCATTGGGTAGGGTACAATTTAGTTCAAATTACCATATTAATAAATCATGACATTTTGTTAAAATCGTGGTTTTAAAAAGCTACAAGAACATGAAACGATTGTTTATGTCATCGTACTTTTAGGTGCAAAAGAATTATTTATGAGAATGGATAATTTTAATATTTCTTAATACATTCAACATACTGAATGAAATAAACTGTAGGCGGGAAATGTTTAAAAATATTATATTACTATTCATATTTGTTTACACTAAAGAATTTAAAACAAACTGAGGAAATATGATCGTGCATTAAACACATAAAAAATTATTGGAAAATAGTGCAATATTAATCAAAAATCATAGTTGTAAGCGACGCTACTTTATAAAAGCTAATTTTATTTTATCATCGATAGATTTTGCTATTCTCACTTGTTCATTATTTTTTAGCAATGGTCGTACAACATTTCAGCGCGCAATTCCTAATGTAAATGTTGTCTATCCTGATACAAAACATGAAACGTGGAACTTAGTTGTTTATTTTGTATCATACTTTTTGTTTTGTTTTCGGCTAAACGCGGTCTTTAGAGTTTAAGTTTTAATATGAATGGAACAATTTTTTTAGTTAAGCGATTTGTACACACGATATTGTTTTTGACATTTTGGATTTTAATTTTTCTAAATCTTCCATATCTATGTTATGCAAATCATAATCATCATCACGGTCATCATGAACGGGAGGAATCACCATCTTTCAAATATTCAAAAGAAGCAAATGAGCTACACCGCGACAGAACTGTAAATTACGATAAGGATTTAAATGATTCTGGGTCTGTATGGACCCAAGCGTTAACATCAACGTTGTTAATTAGTGCCGCACCATTTTTTATCCTTTTTTTTGTTCCATTAGATAAAAGTAAAGAGAAGGAGTCTCTTTTAAAAATTCTTCTAAGTTTCGCTTCCGGGGGATTACTTGGTGATGCTTTTCTTCACCTTATCCCACATGCTTTAGCTCCTTCATCTCATAAAACTCACAATAAAATTAATCATATGTCACATTCCGAAAGCCATGACCATGAACATGATCAAGAGCATGGTCACGATATGGGCGTTGGTTTTTTTGTTTTGTTAGGTATATTAATTTTTTTAGTAGTTGAAAAGATTGTTAGATTAGTTAATACGGGCCATGGACATTCCCATACTGGTTCTGTTAAAAATTCCAAAAAAGAAACTAATGATAAGGGAGATTATATAGTAAAGAAAACTGAAACATCTCAGAAAGATTCTAAGAAAGGAAATTCAAAAAAGGAAAAAAAAAAAGGTATATTTAACATATATAGATATGTTATAGTAATATTAACTTTGTATGCTAATAATTTTACTGCTGCTTAATGTGTAGACTAAAACTGATTTTGTTTCATGTTTCTTTAAGTTACATTTTATTAACTGTGAGATATCTGTTATTATAGGTTATAAATGATGATTTGTATCTGTGATGTATTTATTATTATAGGTTAAAAAGTATTGGTATTAAACTTATACTTGTATTCAAGCTACCAAGTTGTTTGAAAAATTTCTTTTCAATAAAATAAGAATTTTTATTAATAGACATACACATCATTCTATTTTTTTCCAGGTGTTATATCAGCATCAGGTTATTTAAATTTGGCTGCAGACTTTACCCACAATCTTACTGATGGTCTAGCCATTGGAGCATCATATTTAGCTGGGAAAAATATTGGAATCATAACCACAATCACTATATTATTACATGAAGTTCCTCATGAAATTGGAGATTTTGCAATTCTCATTCAAAGTGGATGTAGTAGGAGAAAGGTAAGAAAAAATTATGAACTTCCTGTCATGATTGATGTTTTTAAACTTGACAAAAATGAACTTCAATTCATATTTATTTAGATATTTGACTTAAAAGTTAAAAAAATAATGTAAAAAAATCTTTTTCTTTTTTTAAAAAAATTTTGAAATTAATAAATTATAATCTAAAATATAAACAATTAATTTTATCAAGAATGTGAAGAATTAATATAAAAAATTTTGGTGCATTTAATTGATATTCATTATTAAACTTTACATTTGGAATGTAAATGTATTGTTGTTTTAATACTAACAAGAATATTAAAGCAGCAATATAGTAATAGCAAGGAATAACATTTATTTTTCTCAGGCAATGTGTCTTCAACTGGTAACTGCTGTAGGTGCTCTAATGGGAACATTGATATCACTAATGGCAGAAGGTGTTGGTTAGTACAAAATTTAATTTAAGTATTTTAACTTTTGTTTAATTAATACTAATGTTAAAATGAATATGTAAATTTAAAACAAAAAACCAAAATATAATTCTAAAGATCAGAAATTTCTATGAAAATATTAAATAATTCAGAAAAATATTTTATAAAGTGAATTGGACTTTTTTGATCAAATAGCTTAATAATGCACTGAATTCTAATGGAATAGATTGGTGTAATTACAATGGAATCAATGGATATGAATCTGATATTTTTTATGCCATTTATTGCATACATGGATAGTCAGATTGTTGTTTTAAGGACAAATTTTTATTTTTATTTTAATTAAAAAAAATTAAAAAGATTTTTTTGAAACAATAAATTAACAACAGGTTTTGAATCATTAAAAAAGTTATTGCTGAAATTAAAAATTTAAGTCTGAAGAGGTTACATTGTAATCACTAAAATTTTGAAATTTTCCACAGTCTAATTATTCCTTTAATGAGATAAGTATTAATAAAAATATTATCCTGTTCTTCTTTAAAATTATTACATATTCTTTTCAGGTGATGTAGCATCTTCTTGGATATTGCCATTTACAGCTGGAGGATTCATTTACATTTCTACTGTTTCTATTATCCCTGAATTATTGGAAGATTCCAAATTTGTACAGTCCATAAAAGAAATATTAGCAATGCTTGTTGGAGTGTTGCTTATGGTTGTCATAGCAGACATAGAATAAAATCTGAGAGTAAAGCATATATAGTAAATATATATTCCATTTTTAAAATTGTAGAAAAGAATGTATTACAGCTCTTATTTACCAAGATTTACTTGAAATGGTTTCTTTAAAAAATTTAAGAATAAAATGTTACATACAGTATGTATGTTCCTTTTGAGAATGTATGTTAAGAGAATTTAATAGATTTTTTGTGTACTAATCCAATCAAAATGAGTCCATTAAGAATCTGTGAGATTTTTAATTGAAAATACCAAAGATGTAAAGCTATTTTTCCCTTAATTATTTAAAGAAATCCTTAGAAAATAATAATTTATCTATAATATTTATGGCAATTTAGCCCATGTATTTTGTATTTCATGATTAACATTTTTAAGAGTTATTTGGTCATGTAAAAATTATTAAAGCTTTCAAAGTCATTCTTTTATTGATTGCTTTAGGACATATTTCCCATTTTATAAGAGAGAAATTGATTAAATGGAAATAGAAAACTGCAATTACTAACAGTTGTTTTCAACACAGATATTGAATTGAGAATAAAAACATTGAAATAATGAAGCTTAATGTGATGAATTAATTAGTGAAAACTTTTTTTAAGTTTTCTTAATAACAATAATTGATGATGATGATAATAATAATAATAATAATAATAATAATGATAATTTCATACATATGTTCTATTTTTATATTTCGTTCACATGAAGGTTGCTGAACTTTATGAAAATATTAACATTAATAATTATCAGACATTACATGAGATATATAAATTTTGACTTTCACTTTCTTAAATTATTGTGAGAGATTAGTGAATAAAATGAATTTTATTTTGCCTAATATGTAATTTAGAAAAATTGACATGTTTGTAGAAAAAATATTTTTCTGTAAAATAAAGTGGGAATGTAATTTATAACAGGTAAGATAAAATATTGCTTTTTATATCATATTTTTATTAATTTGATGAATAATTCAAACCCTAATTCATAACTTAGTATAGGTAGAAATAAATTAATTTTTAAGTAATTATAATGCTAGTTTCTCAACGCATATCATGTAAACAATAAATATGCTAATAATTTGATTCTTAAAATTGAGAATATAATTCACTATTATTATTAGAAATTTAAATATATTATTTTGCTAACATTAAGAAATCAAAACTTTTTATTTGAGGGCTGAGGCATTCGATATTTGTTCATTTCTATTTCTGCATCAAAGTAAGACATATTATTATAGCAGAAATACTCTGGATTTTTATATGTTGAATTCTTGGAAGCACCAGGACCAACCTCTTCCTTTGGAACTGAAACTACTTTTGTACTCAGACCAGGTACATTTATATTAGGTGGTAGTATTTGATTGCTAGACTGGAACCTCTTCAGTGTTTGAAATCTTACAGATTCCGAAAACTTTATAGTATGTTTCAACGACTGAGTAAGTAATGACATACTTCTGAAAGAAAATCATGATAAGTCTAAAACAATTACATCCAAAAAATACGTTGAGACGATTTGTTTATAATTAAAAATTATCGTTTTAAAAATGCAATATGTAATAATGTGATCAATATTTCTTAAATGACGTTAAAGTTTATTATCTATACTTTATCAGAAAAATAAATATCAGTCTGAAACTTCATTGGTTGATATTTTTTGGGCCGCGGTAAAAACTTCTTTAATTATAATTACAATACATCGTTAAATCAACCAAATTTGATTTATATATTTTACTAAAAATGCCTCAAGAATATTTCAAAGCAGGAATGCATGTTGATACTTACAGTAAGTTTCGTCCTATCCCGCCAGCAGATATGGTGAAAAAGATAATCCAATTTACTGCAGAAAAGGTAAGCTACTAGGTAGCTTATTTATACTTTTTGGAGTATATATAAAGCAGTAGAAAAATCTACAATTTTTACTTCAGATGTCGCTTGTTAGTTTTCAGGGCCACTACAGCTAGCAATAGATGTCGGTTGCGGCTCTGGTCAAAGCACCGAAGTTTTCGCGCCATATTTCGTGAAAGTTTTAGGTGTAGATTCGAATTTATCCATCATTAATGAAGCAAAATTAAAGTGTCAATATTCAAACGTAAATTATAGGTTAAATTTTTTATTATATAAACAGATAGTAATTTTTTTATAATTGAATTTGGCTAAGGTTAAAAAACGAACTTCAATATTTTGTAGTCAGAATTCTGCATATTCAATTCCCGTTGAAAATGAATCTGCCAATTTGCTATCCGTATGTCAAGCTCTGCACTGGTTTGACATAGAAAAATTCTATACCGAAGCAAATCGAATACTATGCACAAATGGGGTTCTTGCAGTTTATGGCTATAATTTACCTGTTCCTTTAGTTAAAGGTGCTGATGAAAAGTTAATGACCATTGTCCAAAAGGTACGTTAAGTCAACATATTAATTCTTTATGATGTTTTAAGAATTTGAATTTTTTACAAAATTATGTTTGAAATTAATTTCGTTTTAGTATTATGAAAGTGACTTAGGAGATTATGTTCTACCTGAAAGTCGAAAAGCTTATTTAGAAAGCTATAACTCTAAAGAGTTTTATAAAGTGCCTTTTGTGAATGGAAAAAAATTGGAAAGGTCAGTTTTACTTAAAGCTTTTTATTATTACTCACTAAATAAATAATTATTTAAACTCTACTGTTATAGATCAGGAAATTTTGTAACTGAAATAGAAAGCAGCATCACTGATTTGAAAGGATACATATCTAGCTGGTCTACTTATCAGAATTATCTAAAAAAAGTTGGTGAAGTTAAGGCTCAGGATGTATTAAATAAATTTGAATCAGATTTTAAAAGTTTGATAGGCAGAGAAATTTCTGCAGTTGAAAAATTTAAAATCAGATACAATTATTTTCTTTTACTTGGTAGAAAAGTTAATTTTTTATAATTTCTGATTTATAATTCAGTGTTTGTTATATGGAAAAAATTTTAAAAAACTGAGTTTAATTTTGAAAGGTTTTTTATAACAAATATTAGTATTAATGCTCTTGACAATAAAAAAATTAAATTGAGCCTTTACTATTAAATGAAAATGTTTAAATTATTAACAATATAATAAAAACATTGATAGATATTAAAGTTTTTAAAATGTTTTAATTTTTCATGAATAATAAATACCTCTCAATTTTTATGCAATCTATGCTATGTTTAAGAACAATTTAATCTGTACAAAATTCTTATATCTTATTTGTTTGTTGTTAATCCTGGTTAAATTTATTCATTTAAAATTTTATTGCATTAAATTATTTTATTTTCTTCTGATATAAACATCAGAATCTTTTGATGTGCTAAATAATAATACTTTTATTTTCATTAAGAGTATATCTTTTATCTCTTAAGTTATAATATTTTTGTATTTGTAATATTTTGTGCTTTTTAGTTTTAAAACAAAAGTATATATATATAACACACACATATATATATAAAAATTTATAGTAAAATTTATTGCCAATAATGAAAGGACTGTCTAGGAAATAATCAATGTATAATAAGATTTCTCTTTATAGAGATAGCCTCTTAGAAGAGATTTGTTTTTATTGAAAAAGATCATCTCTGAAGAGAGAAGAATGCTATTTATAATAGATTCATCTATGAAGACTCTTCTTCTCTTAGATTATTTCCAATCCACAGAGAATCCAAGATAAAAGATCTCCTTTACATGAAAGTTTACTTCCTTAAAAGGAAAAAAATCACCTGAATACTTTCAACCCTGTTGGAATAGCAATAATTATAGTAACTGAAGTAAAATAAGCCCAAGTCTCAATGTCTATACCTACAGTAATATGTATCTTATTTTAAGTAATAATTTATTATATTGAGGCTTCTGCAAAATTTAAAATGGGATTCTTTATTAAGTTAAAAAACTGAAAAAATGAAAGCTATGATAATATGAGAATGATACAAATATAGCAGTTATGGAATTTGAAGAAAATATATTAGAAATATGGGATTTTTTCAAATTAAACTTTTGTTTAATTTTTCCCATATATGGAAATGTTTTCTTTAATGTACTGACAGAAAAAGCATTATATATGGCATACTATTTTTAACAAATATTAAAGTGAATTACTTTAAAAAAATAAGAGTATAAATAAAATTAAAAAAGTTATAACATATTATACTGTGAAAGTTTAAAACTGGAATTGTGGATCAAAAGTTCAGAATAATAAAAATAAATTGAAATAATGAAAACTGATTGCAGAAATTGAAAAAATGATCACCAAAATATTTCACAAAACATTCAAAAAATGCAGCAAATGCATTAAGAATTAGAAAATTTGAAAAACAATTCAAAAGGAAAATTTAATTTTTGATAAAAAACTGCAGCTAAACTTTTAAAAATTCAAGCTTCGAGCTAAGGTACACCTCTCATGCAAAATAAATGTTTCTTTTATGAGTTCATTAAAAATATCTATCAGATTTCTGAAAAAGATGAGTGATTCTATATAAAAATACAATTATATTTAACTGATGTTCATATCTTATTATTTTTTAAAATAGCATGAAGTTTTTTTAAGCATTCTCTTCCTTTATTTATTGCTTCTTCATCTTGTTCACTTTTAGCTAATATTAAACCTTTGTGGCAAGCCAATTGTGAATTTTCATACATTTCTTTTATAAGGTAAAGCAAACCTAAATTGATATAGAGTGAAGACAAATTTTCCATTTTATTTATATGTTTTGCAATATTTACTGCCTCTTCTACATAAGTAACTGCTGCATCCAAATCTCCTAATATATTCATAACTGTTCCCAAATCATTTAATATTAGTGCAGTTTCTTCATGTTCATTACCATTTACTTTAACTGACATTTCATATGCTTTTTTAAAATTGCTCAATGCTTCATTTGGTTTAGATTGATTAACTAAAAATCTGCCATAAGCATCTAATGATGTAATCCACAGTTTTAAAGTATCTTCATTTTGTACTTCAGCATCCACTTTCTCTTCCAAGTGATTTATACAATAATGGTAGCCTATTTCAGCTTTTCTGGAATTTAAATTATAATTACTAGATGAATAGCTCTATTATTTAAGTTTAGTTATGAATTGTGATCATATGATTGTGATGAGCTGGTTGTTAATGATGAATTATGATCATATTAATAATGTGACATTTTGTATGTATATTTTGTTTTTATTTGCAAAATCACTTGAATCCAAAAACTTTATTTTTTCCTTAGTAAATTCTCAATAAATTATATAGCATTTAACTTACTTGTAATCTTTAATATTTTCATAAATATTTGCTAATTTTAAACTTATATGAATTATTTTATCATCATTTGGTTGAACACCATTATTAAGAAGTCTTTGTATAACATTAATGAATAATTTTTCAGCTTTTACATTTTGACCAGTATCAAATGCCAAATTTGCTAGCAGATCATATATATATGTAATGCCATCCTCATTTACTTCTTCATGCGCTAATTTTAGTGCACTATGAAGCGTAAGCTCAGCCTTATCAAACTGTCCTTTCTGAAATAATTATATTAATTTATATAATTCTTAACTCTTCCATTATCATTAAAGGAAGTAGGCTGAATACCTGGATACATAAAATCCCTTTTTTAATTAGCGTTATTAATTCAGATTCTGTTTCTTTTTCTTGCAGCCCTAAGAAGGTTAAAATTCCACTGTACAAAATCGTTGGATAGATATTTGATTTGGTTAAATTCTTGTAAAATACTTTTCCCAAACTCCTCGTTAGCAGGAAAGGTTTTAATTTTTCTGTGGACAAAGAACATTTATTTTCTACGATTGTTGATGCTTTAAATAAAAATTTATATTTATTTAAAATCAGCTCCAATTCGCTTGCAGCAATCGTGGCGTAACGATAAATTATTCTGAACATAATTTTCTGAATAAATAAAAATATAATATAAAAGAAATTTAACAAAGCTCAATTCCGGAAGCGGAAATTTCGGCTTAAGGAAATTATGAATGAATCACATGATTAAATAGTAATAATGCCGCGGAAAGATACTCGAGACTGAACGTACTACAGGTACAAACATGAAGGGTGTGGGAGTTGCATGGCAAGTGCTGGCATTATTTTAACTAAATGGTTCAACTATTATGTAGAAAAATATTGTTAACGTGACCTCTTCGTCGATATTTTAGAACTAATAAAAGGTATGGATTCGCTAAATATTTTTATCACGTTTAGTATCAGCTCTTAGAATTTAGAACAGGTAGCTTAGCATGGCACCTGTGATGTAAAATAATTATTTAACCTTGAATTATTAAAAATATTTTTCAATTTGTTTTAAAATTTTTAATTTTATGCTTTAGGGAACAGAAGTTTAAGTTTCAAATGCAAATAAGTTTTTTTTCTGTTTTGTAATTTTTTCTGTTGAGTTTTATAATTCGGTTGAATATTTAAACATATTTTATTGCAAAAATCTAAGTCGTCGAAGCATATGAATTCTTTAATTAAATTTAAAACGTTTTATTTTTCTTTCAGTTTTTGAATTAGAAAATTGTATACAATAATAACGCATTAAACGATTTAATACAAGTAATATAATTATTATCGAATTGTTTTAATAATTAAAACAATTATTTTTTTAACAGTCATGTTAAATTAGTAAAATAATTTTTTCATATTTTGAATTAAATATAGTATACTTCTACTATAATTGGTATAATGCTATATTGCTTTTAAAAAAATAAAATAGTATTCCTAAAATTTATTATTAAATATTTTATAGTTAAAAGTTAAATAGGTTGCACTATTTACCAACCCTTCTAAAGGTAAAGGTGAAATTTATAGATTACTTCCCTATAGATACTTAACTGTGTTAACTTTCTCTTATTAAATTCATGTTTTTGATCTAGTTTGTCAACAATAGATTAAATTTGTATGAATGGAAGTATGGTAATTTGGTAAAAGTTTTATATTAGATAAATGACTTTAACAAACTAAGTATTTTAATTTTTTTTTATTGTAAAAGACAAAAAAATTTAAGGATTTTGTAATTTTTCTTATAACTTTATCTTCTACTGAAAAACAATGAGAGAAAAAATTTTTATCCCCAAATCAATTTAAACATTGATTTAATTATAAAGTTTCATTATATTTATTTTGGTCATTTTTTATGTTACAACAGTTGAGAATTTTTTACATTAATTTTTACATTTAAAATTTGTAATTGAATTACAAATAAAACAAAAATTTTTTTTCCTTATGTTAAAAAGGAAATTTTTTATTTATGATTTAATTTGATTTTAATAGCTGTTTCTAATAAGATGGTTTTTCTTCCTTATTCCAAATGATATGATAATGATTTATGTAAAAATGTTTTTTATGTTTTACATAAATGCAAGCAGAAAAATTATATTTTTATTGGTTGAGTCACATTATGAATATCTTTATATACTTTAACTAGAAACTAACAAATTATGTTTTTATTTTACAGGATTTTGCTCTGTAAAAGATATGGAATCATCAGATAATAATCCTCCAATTGAATCAAAAACAAATTCATGGGTGAAATTTGAAGAGGATTCATCAGAGAATGCAGTAAAACAGGCAAGTGATAGCAGTGCTGCAATTATCAAAGCTGAAACAACCCAAATTAACATTGATAAAAGCAAAATAGATGCAGAAAAGAAAGCATCAATGAATAAAGCAGCAGCAGTTATTACTCCAGAATCAGTCCATATCAATGTGAATAGACCAAATTCCAGTCGTCCTACTCAACTGGATTTTCTTTCCAACAAAACACTTGAAAAAAAAAATGTTTTAAAAAATGTTGATTTAAGGGAGACTCTAAATGGAAGGCCTTCCCCAGTAACCAGCTCTGGGATTACAAATATAAGCAATGCTGTTATTAGGCAAGGATTTGGTGAGTTTTATTCTCAGTAGTAAGGGTAATTTATTAAATTAGTTTTTAAGTAGATGATGCCTCTTCAATTAGAGATAGGCAGAAAGCTAATAATCATGTCAAAAATAAGAATTTCAAATATTAATTGACAGTTCTTCCTAATTTACAAATTAAAGCTTATTTTCATTGTTTTTTAAATTTGATTTTTAAAATTGAAATTTATAATTATTTGCAACTTTACTGATTCATTTTTTACATTCTTTATTGTAAGGAGATCCATGGATTTAGCTCCAAATTTCAAGTAATTTTTGCACTCTATAAATTGTTATTGATAGTTCTTAAAGGAAAATGTTAAAAAATTAAAATTATATCTATGTTTTTAAATATTCTAATATCTTATGTTGTATGCCATTAAACCAAATGGTAAACCAACTTATGTGGAAGTTTTGTTTGAATTTAAATAATTTAAAAAACTGCATGCTAGTTTCTTACAACTGCTAATATTTAATACTTTTAATATTCATTTTTTATAATGCCTGATATATGTACAGTTTCTCTTTTATCTGTTATATTGACTTTTTTTTAAAAATTATGAAGCTGATATTTCTGTTATTTCTTCTAACATTATATTTTTATTGTAAAGATTGTAAAGCTGATGTATCAATTTTAAGACACTAAAAAGAATAAATGCTATCATAATAAAACCTATCAATCACTGTGTGTACTGGAAATCTTCTTTAAAACAGCTAATCAATATTGTTTTAGTATAGATGAATGTCAATTTTTATTAATATTTATATTTTCTGTGTGAAATAGGTGTTAAAAAATTTGGAAAATGTATTTTTGTTTACATATTGATTTTGATTTTCATATTTTATTACAAATAATGTAAATTTAATTTCTTTGTTATATTAATGAATAGTTTAAATCATAATTGTCTTATACCTAGAAACTGAATCAAATATCTGTTAACATGTTATATCAATTTGCAAGCAAGACATTTACATTGCTTAGGAATCTGCAAAAAATAATGGATAAATACAAATAATTTACTATCAAAAATATGTTGCTCATATCATCTAATTGTAGTATCTATAATTACTATAAACATTATAGTTTGTTAGTTTTATTTGAGATAGGGTCTGAGGTAGTGAACATGAAATATTTTAAAAAAATATTTCATAAATATAAAATCAAGTGATTAGAAGATATATTAATTGTATTATTACATTAATATACAACATTATAATTTATTTTTTCCAGTAATTTTTAAAATTTATACTTGTGTATAAATAATTACATATACACTGTATATGTAATTATTATACACTTATATATACATTATATATATACATTATGTAATTATATGTGTGTATATCATAATATACATATACTTTATAATATATTATTATATTTTCTAATTATAATATAAATGTAAATTTTTTTATTCAAGCAAATGGAGATATAATAGTCACACTCTTGCCAATTAATACAAAGTGGCCTTGGATAACACCAGCTCAGTTCCGTCCAGAATTAGTTCCTGAAGAATTAATGGCTCAAGGCTTAACCGTAAGCACCAAATATCTAGTTATCTATAAAGTTTGTTTAGAATTTAAGCTTTTTAATAAAATGCTTAAAAATCAAAAAAAATTCAAATATGTTACCTTATAAGAAATAGGTAATGACTCAGTAAGAAGTGGCATCCATTTTTTGAAAAGTAAAAAGATTTGGTTTTAAAAA
Organism: Ricinus marginatus; assembly: GCA_028565995.1. Classification (NCBI taxonomy): domain Eukaryota; kingdom Metazoa; phylum Arthropoda; class Insecta; order Psocodea; family Ricinidae; genus Ricinus; species Ricinus marginatus. The sequence continues at coordinate 22,947 of JAOWBB010011919.1, forward strand.
TAATTTTCAGATAAATTTACGTTATATATCAAATAATTATTATAAATTTATATATCATTACATACATGATAATATAATACAATTATAATGTTAAGAATTTAAAGCAAAAAATTTTGAATGTAGTATTTAATAAATCAGTAATGATTTCGCTAATCACGTAAATAGAGATTAGTCTTACTTATAAGTATATTGCATCGTCTTTTCAAGCTAACTGTCGAGGATTATGTGCACGTAATGGAGTTATTGACAAATGATATTAGATTCAATTTGTACAATATTTGTTATAAACGTATTTTGGTATTGTGGATTTTTACCGCTTTCATTGTGCTCCTCGGACTTCTTTTTTCTGGTATAACCGGACTTACTTTATTTGGTCTTGGAGTTATGTGGCTTATTTTAAATGCAGCAGCAATATTTCTTTGTATGTGGATTAAAATTAAGGTACTATTTTTTTCATGTTGATTATCTGAATAAAAATTTGTTGTAGTTTAATAAATTCAATAAATTAATTTATTAAGATGAATAAATTAAATTAAAACTGATTAATTACTTAAATTCATTCAATTCGAGCTAGTGATGAAATGTTTATTATTATATAATAATATTTTTAGCTCAATCATAATTTGGAAAAATGCCTGGGCCAAGTTAACAAACAGTTGTTAAAACATAAAATTATTCTCGGCCTCGATGACAGGGGGAAAATATCGTGTCACAAGGTCAATTTATGCTTTATATATTTTGATACCACTGACTGCATAGTGAGTATTATATCAGTGATTCATATTGCTCTTTTCATTACTAATTTAACGCGGAGCTAAATGTGTCAATAGAATATATCTTTAAATATAATTCATTTTGTTTTTACAGAATTTGATTTAAAATAATTTTTAAAGAAAATATTTTGTTCTTATGCAAATTGTTTTAATTTTATGCTACAAATTAAACAACACGTAATTATGTTCCTCATAATTGATGTATAATGAATTCTTTATTATTTGAAAAGTTATGTAGATGTAATTCTGCCATTTTTAAAAAATGAAAAAATATTCTCATTCCATTAATATTGTAATTATAGTGCTTATTAAAAGAAGAAAGTACCTTTTTCTTTAAAAACAATGGATAAAATTGAATTTCATTAAAAATCAGAATAAGATTTTTAGTTCAATAAATTTATAAAGTTTGTCGGATATTAGGCTGTACGAGAAAATGACAACAAATAAATTTTATATGTAATAGATTATTTTAACTTAATTTTTATAAATATGAAATTTTCGTATTATTTTTTTGTACATTTCAAAATACATTATGCATGTATGTAATGTTTATGAAGTAGAATGTGGAAGCAAGTAATATTGATATGATTTGAACAAAATATGGTTTACAACAATATCGATTTCTCAGCTTTGGAATCAATTTCTTTTCATATCTAAAATATTTCCGTACACATCTTTGAGGGAATTTTTTAGATGTTAGATTAAATTTCCTCTATTTATGTATGGCATATAACTTCCCAGAATTAATGTAGAAGTTTCTACATAAAATAATTTCACCTGAAGCGCAGATGAAATTCCAAAAATGAGAATTTAATTTAGATAATGAGAATTATTTAATTAAATTAATTTAGAGAATTATTTAATAATCTCAATAATGAGAATTATCATCTCAATCTCAATAATGAGAATTATTTCATGCACCAATTATTTCAACTCTACAGAGTTTGAAAAATGAAAATGATTTGTTTTGTTCAGTGATAATTTAAAAAAAGATTTGCCTTATTGTTGAAAGTAAATAATAGATAATATATACTTTAAAAAGTATGAAATAACTTATAGTTCAATAAAGGAAAGGAATCTTTATAGTTTTTTGATAACAACAATATAAATCAATTAATAAATGGAATCTTTCATTTACACAGAGCATGGTAATGAATTTCGAAATTTATTATGTTTAATAAAAAAAGTTTTTACAAAATATAAAAATGTAAAACTCATTACAAGTTTTATTGTTATTCTTTAGTGATTCATCATTAATACATATTTAATACTTTCAGAAAAAATTACAGGAGGTGATTGAAAGAGAAGAAAGAGAAGGACGGCCCGTGAATAGGGAAGAAACAGCCGAAGAAAGACATAATAGAATTCAATTTCAGCAAAGAATGGATATCGATGACAGTGATATCATTATTCAAGGTGTAAATACGACTAGACTGCCGAGAAAGCATGTATGTATTATACGAATTTATTAGTAGTTCAGTTTGCATAAAAGGTTTTTTTTTAATTTATTTTCAAATTAGTCTTATTAGGGTAAGTTATGTATCGCCGATCTTTTAAGCGCAATCGGTTTTATATATATTTATTTTTTAATATTAAAATAATTTTAAGGACCAGTCTAAAGCGAATATTATTTTTAAAATTGTGATGCAGGGAAAAGGAGAACAAGTTTTGACTAGATATTTACAACGTTGGAGTAAAGACTTCTTGCGTCGTCGGTTAGACTGGACTGTTGATGAAGCTGGTGGTAATCCCGTCGATCCACATCATTTAGCATCAGCTCTTTGTCCATGTCAATATATCGAAGAATTTCTTCATAACAAACTTCATACAGATCGTAGAGCATTTTGTCCCTGTTTTAGTTCGTGGCTCGCTGAGCGAGGTCTCGATTAAAATAACTAAAAATTTTTTGAAAAGATAAATGAATCATAAAAGTAAAAATAAGTAATTTCAAGATTTTTTTAAATTCTTTATTGAAAATTTGAAACAAGATTATAATGTATATATAAGAATCACATACCACAGAGGGAGAGAAAGAAATATATATATATATATTCAGACGGAAAATTTAAATGTAGGTTTATAAATTTAAAGGCAGTGGGTAAAGGTATTGTTATTGATATAGTATTAGACAGTGTTATTTTTATAGTTTCTAGGTTTGTGATTATAAGCTAGTCCTATTCCTGTAAGATTAAGAGTCCAACATTTGAAAGAAACCATTTAAACCATTATGTTAAGCATTTTTTAATTAATGAGCTCTTATTTGGCAAAACTATATTCAGGAAATATTGAATCAAGGTTATAAATTTCAAATTTAACTGTGAACTTTTCGGGAAGCTACGATGATAATTTTTTGTGATTGTTAACTTATATATGTGTATTACTAGGATCCATCGCTTTTCTAAAAATTAATTTATATATATGTATATATATATCTGTATGTTTGTGAGTGTGCATGTATATATGTCTGTGTGCATGCGTATAAATTAAATACGTCTGTGTGCATGTGTGCGTGTGTGCGAGTTTATTGGAAATCTAGCAAATGAAATGTATTTAAAATTCGTTAGTTTTCACTATCTGCAGCTCGTTTCTATTTCTTAAATGTAGGAATTTATTTTATCTAATTTTATATTCCGTATTGTGTGCATAAATAATGTTGAGTGATTCCGTATATATAATATGTAAAAGTTTTAAATTAGCATAAAGCTTAGAATATGATGCAATTAAAAGGATTCGCATGTTCAACTTAAAATTTAATAGATAAAATTTTATTTTTATATTTATTATTTTTAAACTAAAAAAAATTTTAAAAGTCGCTTGGAGACGCAGATGTAATTAACATTTGTTTAAGTATTTTGTCTGGCTCTGAAAGAACAACACACTAACTTCTTTTTATTACAAATTTTTCTAAGTGTTAACGTGTAAATATCACAAATCACTCAATTTTTTTAGGGATGCGGTCAATTTTATTAGTTTTCAACGGCTTCCAACATTGACCTTTATAAACAGTTTGTTTTTGCTGTCTCGTTTTCAGCAAACATTTCTTATGAAAGAAAAAAATTTTTCTCAACACTAAAATTTATGTATCGCAGGAGCGTGCGGAAATGTTATATCTACGCTACTCCTCCCGTTGGGTTCGACAGTTCTTGCGGCATTTGCTCGAGTTGAACGTGGATGGAGGCAATCGAGGGGCGTATCCCTATATTTCCCCCCGACATTGTGTCTCAGCTCTGTGTCCTTGCCAATTCATTGAGGAGCATCTCAAATATAAACCCAGAGGCAAGTTGACTTTTAAAAAATTTTTTAAATTACCAAGTTTTAATTTTATGAAATAAAAGTAGACTTTGAATAAAGCGGATTTAAAAAAAGAAAAAGATTTTCGGACAAGTTTCACACGAATCGCAAGTTATCGAATAAAAATGAAAGGCAAAAAAAATCGTACATCTTTTTGCGCTTCGAATTTTCCTTCTTTTGATGTGCAAATCAAAATCGGGCACTTCGTTTTCCTTTTTTCCTTCTCCATTCACGGCACTGAATTCGAATCCATGACTCGGCACGATGCCTTCCCGGCATCCTCGCATTTCTGCTTTCCTGTAGTCTTGTTTTGAACGATTCTCTTGCGGCTTCTCCCGATTTCCTCCTTTTTCGTTACCTTAATCCGAGATTTTTCATTTGCTAATTTTTCTTTGTTTAACAGCACGATTAACAGCATGGTTTTAATTTTTAAATCACCAATTAAAAAACATAAAATCGACTAAGTTTTCACTTCTTGTCATTGCTTATTTATAACATTTATGTTGTAACCTGAACTTTTAGCTCTTGAATAGTTTAGCTAAATTGAAATGCAAATAACCGAGAAAATTTTTTTTTTCAATGTTCTTAATAATTTAAAGTTTAATATTTACATTCGGTTTCATAACGTTAATATATTAAGAGTTAAATTATATTAGTATTAAGGCAATTGTGAATTTCGTTCCGTCCGAAAAAAATTTTTTTTTTAATAATTCGCCGGGTGTCTGCATAATAAAGACAAAAGTTGACATGTTTTGAATAAATTTATATGTACTTTGGTTCAATCCCGCATAAAATTTTTTAAATTAAATAATTAAAGCAAAACAAAAAAAGAGATATGCAGATAATATTAAATATTTTATAATTTTTGATATTTTTTTATTTTACGTAAGTATTAAACGTTAATTAATTAATGTAATTTTCGTGTAATGGAGATGCTAAGAAAGTAAAAAAGAATTAATGCTGACGCTATAAAATTTTAACGATCATTGTACGTTTCTATTTAGATAAGAAGTTATATTTTTTTAATGAAAATATGAAGACTTTTATATATTGAATTATATAAATCGAGGTTTCATCTAAAATCTGCCATTGACAAAATCGGAGTAATGTTTTTTTTATCGTGCGAAAAAAATTTAATGCTTTTAATTATTGAAATATATTTTTTTGTAGAATAATATTTTATGGGATTGGAAAAATTTTTTAAAAATCTAAACTTTGTATTCTTGTTGTCTTTTATCATAAAAAAAAATTTTATTTAATTTACACATTTAAACATGTCGATGATTGATATCCCAATAATTCATACAAATTTAATAAAAATTTAGAAAAAAAATGCTGTAAAAAAATCAAAATTTTTTCTTTCCATTACAAATCAAAATAAAAAAATTAAAAATTTATATCACTAATTAATTCCAAAAATCGATCTTTTGGGTAAACCAATGAAAATTTACATTTCTGACTGAGTTAGAATTTCTTACTTTTGCGACTCTATTAATTTCTTAAAATTAAGAAATTAACTTTTACTGATATTAATTTAATTTTGAGTAAATTCTTCTTTCGCAGTATGATGATGCTGATCGTACTTTTATGGTTAAAATTAAATTAAATTGAAAAATATTTTTTTTTAATTTAATTCCGAAAATATTAAGAAATTTTAGTTTACTAACGTAATATTTTAAAATGTATTTTTATATTGCCAGAAAAATATATCCATGCTAGTGGTATTTTTTCTATTAATTTTTTATATCTTGAATTAATTATTTATTATGAATTAACGAATATTATTGGAATTATTTCGATTATTTTTTTTAATACGTTGTCAATATGATGTTCGATATATTAGGTTTAATCAGAGTAAGTTTTCTCGCAATCAGTTAATTCCTTTTACCACAATTGAGTTTATTTATAATGACTTTTTAATATTAAACAATGACAATCATTCTTATTATGAAATTTGATTCCGTTTGGAATTTTATTTATTAATTTTTTATAAAATCATACAATTTCATTACTGATGCGCCCAGTAAAATTACTTTTAAATGTAACTACCTAATAGAATAGAGATGAAGGTAATATCAGTGATATTTGATATATATTTTGTTTTATACATTTCATTTAACATATCTTCATATTCAGGAATTTTCTAACTTATATTTATTTTTATATGTATCAAAAATTTGTGTTGTTGACGTTGCTGAAATAAAATAATTACATTTACTGAAAGTTAAGTTGTAAATAATGTAGTTATCATTTTATTTTTTTTAATTTAAAAAAATATTACAATTAAATGTCATTCATTATGTTAAAAGTGTTTTCATTTTGAAAACGACGAAATAACTATTCTTAAATAAAAAAAGCCTTTTTGTCAATGATTAAAAATATTGTTATATCATTTTAAAATTGAAAACTTTTCAAATGTATCTGCCTTATTTAACATATCACTATTTGTAGATAGATTAAGGATAGAAATTTCAAATAATGTACGTAATCATAAATAATTTTTTTACTTTTTACTGCAGCCGTCCAGTTGTTTTCAATTTAAGTTAATTTAGTTGTGATGTTGGAAAAAAGTTGCGGTTTAATCAAAATCTGTAACAAAATTTCACTATTAAAGGAGTTTTTTGATTCATACTATCGATTCAGTACAATATTTAAAAGTTTTTAAGAATCGAAATGAACCAAATTATTCTAAATTTTTCAAATTTAATGTTATACTTTCTGTGTTTAATCATTCTGTAGTTTTTAAAAATTAATCATTTTTTTTTCTTATTTCACATTTCTGTATTTAAGTATTGATGTTATGCAATAAATTTAATTTTTTTAATAATAGTGGAATTGTAATTAAATGAGAAATTATTTTTGGAATCGTGGAATTAGATTAAAAAGTACTTAAAATTAAAAAAAAGGAACCCAAATAACAGAACCTTATATTTCTGTTTGGAAAGGTTTTTATTATTAACAAAGACCGCTGAGCATAACACGTAAAATTTTTCAGTGAAAATTTCAGTTTGATTTATTAAAAATTAGTTAGAATTTATGTAAAATGAAAAAAAAGCAAACGGTTTTTAAAAAGAGCACAGATAAGTTTGCTTTTTTAAAATATCACATACTTTCAGATTATTATTTTGTTTTATTTATTTTATATTTTATGCGTTGTGAATCATTAATTTGAATTATGTTTTATATTGAAATGTTTTATTATTTATAATTTTAAGCGATTTAATTTTCATGTCTTAGATTTTATTGCATATGATAAGCTTTAAGCGAATTAATAATGTAATCATTCCGCAAAGAAAAAATAATTTTCCGTCCATTTATTAAAGTAGTAGGAATGTGGAAATTAATTATTTTTATTCTCTTCTTATAATTATGTTATATTCGATGAAATTTATATTTAATAAACAAGATTTATTTCTGTCTTAGTACACATAGAAATATAAATTATATGTAAAAACAATTGTCGTTGATAAAAATTATTCGTGATGCTATGATCACAGACTGAATAGAAATCTCAATTTTTTTTAAATCGGAAATTTAACATTCCATATTTATAATGAAAATGATATAATAGAAATTTTTAACTTTTGAATTGTTTTAAACATTCGAAATCACTAGCATTTTGGTTTTATAGCCTAAAACTAAAAAACTGGTGGTTTAGCAAGTTAAAAAAAAATAAAATAACAGAAAGAGCAGCACACGTCAATTTAATTAAATAATTAATTTTTTTATTAAGATTGTAATTAGTTTAAGATAAAAAAATGTTTTAATGGTGTAAGTTGGGATTATTAAATTTTATGAATTGATAAGGATCTAAAATAAAGTTGGTAAATTTGTGTCGCAGTGACTTAATAAAGATTTTAACGCATAATCCAAACTGATTTTTGTAAGGTCTATATTATATGATATCTTTAAATTAATCTTCGTAATCAACCTTTTTATTTTCACTCATTCTTTTTTTCTTTATGAAACTGAAATAGCCTCAAGTCAAATAAACTAAACAGTTTTTTAATGTAATAAGGGAATGCTGATATGAAATTTTTCAAAATTTTATTGATTTTAAGGGCTGAAAATTTTATATTAGTTACAAAAAAGGATCAAAAATTATTCTCTTTCGGAGAGCATTTAAAAAAAGAGACGATTCGCCTTTAGTCATAAGAAAAAGAGAAATTGCTCGTCAGCAACTAATTATTTCACTTTTTCTCTTTGAAAGCAGCCTCGACAAATGTCCAAACTATCAATAATAACAATGCTGTAAGTAATAAAGCTGCAAAATAATTGGGAAAAGGTACGCAGACATCTTCTTGAAACTGTAAACCTTTAATTATCTAAATGGCTTTGGCACTTTTCAAGCTTTGAAATACTTTGAGAGGTAAAAAAAAAATTCGTTTAATTCATTCATCCGAATCCTCAATCCAGGTTCGTTTTTGCGGCCCTTATGCATATTTCTAAACACATATGCTCAATCACGTACACAGATACATATGTAAACAAAACCCGGAAATATTGACAAATTGTTGCGAATGCTTTTTCAGATCATTGGTGTGTCGTTCATTGTGGCCAGATGTCGGATCCCAGATACCCTGTCATTCCATATCTACCGTAATTCAGATATTTTAACAATGGTGATAATTATTTTCTTAAGATAAACCTTATTTTGGTTTATGGTAAGTCAGAAATACAACAGAAAACTTATATTTTTTTATAAATCTCTCAAACTTTCCCCTTCGCATTTACAATTGTATAAAATGATTGCCGTATCTGTTCACGCGTATGACGAGCAAGACACCAATAACATATGGGCCCCTCTAGCAATGAGCTCGATTCCCCGTAACACAGTATTGGTAATCAATCGTCGAAATAATAATCAAAATGTAGAGACTAAATAAATGTTGAACCGGATTATAGCAAAATAAATTTGAGCAAATACGCAAATAATAACTATGAAATATATAATTTGGCTAAAATAAGCTCTGGGATTTAAATAAATATTCTGTTAAGAATTATTTGTCCCATTAAACAATATATTTGATGCAATACAATATTCACTTTCTCTAAAGATTAATTACGAATTCAGAATCAAATGCTGAAAATATTAGTGATCCATTTCAGTAGAATATTGTACATTCAAAATATTATCTTTTATTTTATATTAAAAAAGGTGTAACATCACATAGGAAAATATTCGTTGCAGTGCTACGTTGAAAAAGCCAAGAAGTTGCACTCCGTAGATCAATTATAAATTTTTTCTGTCAAGGTACGGTTTAAAAGATTCCTGAATAAAAAAACATCACGAATTCGACTTAACGAGAATGTGCGATTTATATTAGTCGGCGCTATATTACAGGTTAATTATTACAGGTTAATTAACATAACTGACTTTTTAACCTGTAGAGATTTACAATATTTTTACCCTTAAATAGTGAGATGTAAATTTGCAAAAGGAAGCAGCATTTAATCGGACTATATGGTACTCTGTTAAATTCTCGACTTGATTTATAAAAAATTGAACTGAACCTTTCGTATCTATTAATGTTATATTTTAAATGTTCGAATTGGCTCAATGAAAGCGTTAATATTTTCTCCAGAAAAGGTATAGAACAATATCATGTCTGCAATATAAATGTAACAATTTACAATTATTCAGTGTTAATTGATATTTCTAGAGTGTCGGAATCCAATTTTTATTTTCATAAAAAGAAAACATCAAATTTGTAAATTATTATCAGACATTTCGTGTATGCTGCTTTCTTATTGTCACATTATATAAAAATAGAAGTAAATATTTCCATTGTTTTTACTTATATTCAATTAAAGTGCTTGTGTGTCAGGTGCCATTGATTAATTTTATTCTACAATTATTTTATAATGAATTTATTTTTAGATCCTTGATGTCTTCATACTTGAGTATTTTATAAAGTAAGAATTTTAAATAAACTGAGAAAAGTATTTTGGATTAATTATATTTCAAATGCCACACTATTTCCTCTAAACCTCTTGAGGCTAAAGCTGTTTTCCGTTTTCATCTGTAACATTGAACTGGTGGAAAAATGACAGTAACGAAAAAGCTGATCATAAAATAAGTGAAATTAATTTGTCACATATTTAAGTGTAAAGGCCTTAGTCTATTGCACATGCACCATTCTACGTGGGATGCTTCGCATTGTGGAAAATTGCATTGTAGAAATTTTACGTGACTCGAGGCCGTTCGCATACATAAGTTATATGTGAATAAAAATTGTTTTTGATTTGTGCAAAAAAACTAAGTTAAAAAATGATAAATTTCATCAAATAATTTTGCGGCAGGAGCTTATGAAATTGGTGGTTGCCATTATTTTTTATTATAGTTATACGTATCGCACGTTGACAACTATATAAAATTGTCTCAAAGTTAAGAATATCGTGGTTATTTCGGAATGCGTGGCATCTCAAGTTCGATTTGTAATGGCAGAAATCCGTGCTAAAAGGCCATAAGAAATTTATCAATTATTAAGATCGAATAACAAATTTCGTTAAATGTCTTTGTGCGAAATAATATCGGGAAAAAATGTTAAGGTTTACCCTCAACATACAAAGGTTTCGATCGTGAACTGGTTAATTGAAGTGGCAGCCTAGAATTCATAAGAAAAAAACTTGCAAAATTTTTGTGCCCTGAAATTACATTTACAACCCGCGTTGAATATTTACGAAAGTTTAGTTTAAAACATCGCGCGGGATGAGTCAGACGTTTGTGCCAAAAATTTTTGCAAACACTTGGAGTTCAAAATTTTATTGGCAAACGTTCTTAATATGTTTCATTTAGGCTTAAAACAGTTTTTCTTTATGTACACAGTCACTTCAATCATTTAACATTATCATCATGATTTAAATTTCTGTGATTCATCAAAAGTTTTCAAAATATTTAAAATAATATGATGAATTCTTCCCGTCATGAATCGTCTTTGAGGTTGGTACAATCGCGATTGAACTATTTTTGCGTTTTCGTCTTTCGCATACGTTATTATGTCGGTCTTTCGAATCTTAATATATTCATCTTTTTCCAGTGAAAAAAATGACGAACTTATCTGCAAAATCTGCAATCAAGAGCTAAAGGAACCCAGATTGATGCCGTGTCTGCATACTTTTTGCTTAGAGTGCCTTCTGGAATTAAATTCCGAACTCGTTCGGGGATCGAATCCTGCAAAATTTTTCGCCACCAATCATCTGAAAGGTTTATAGAACAGATCAAAATTTATACATGAAATTCTTCTACGTGTTCTTGCTACCAATTAAAGGATCAGTTTTATCTTATTTCAGAAAAGCACTCTCCTTTTGAACTTTTACGACTTTAACTGATAGGAAAATTTCGCGTCTGCACGGGGCATTTTTTTCTGAAACCCAAAATCAACACACAGATTTTTGTTTTTCTTAACTCTGATGTAAATCATCAGAAAACAAAAAAAAAATTTTATATTTTTTTTCTCACTCATATTTCTCAGTTATATTTATTATGATCTACGTTATTTGATTTTTTTTTGTAAGCCTTTTAAATTCCATGGGCATCAAGTTTTTAAGTCAATAACTGTATGGATTGAATTGTTCTTTTTATTCTGTAGACAGTTTTAAAAGTAAATGGACAAATATATTACTGCGTCAAGGAAAGACCGGAAATTTGTTTGGTATTTCAAATTCCGCCCATAAGGAAAAATCCCAGGAACGGAAAATCGCCGACAGGAGCAAAGTTTTGAAGTGTCCCGTTTGCGGCTCTAGTAACACGTTGCCGAAAGGAGGAATTGGCGAATTGCCTCGCAATTATTTGCTGCAGCATCGCAAATTGCTCGCTGCCTTAAACAAAGGCGATGTTCGCCTTCTGTGTGATTTATGTGAAGTTGACGTGCTGGTACATGAGCATACACATAAAAAAAATTTTAAAATTCTTTAAAATTTTTTTGCTTTTTCAAAGCTAAAATTCACTCATTTTATTTTTCAAGGCAATGTCGAGATGCTCAACATGCCTGCTCAATTTATGCGGGAATTGTTCCAGCATTCACAAAATGCAGGAAGGAATGATGTATCATGATGTTTTACCTCTTAAAATGTATCGTCAGACCGGTAGGCCTATCACTGAAATTAGACGGCAGGCCATGTGTTCTTTACATCCCCAGAATGACATCAGATTTTTCTGCCATTCTTGCTATCAAATGACATGCAAGTTAGTAAATCTTCCTCAAAAATATATTAAGATAACCTTAAATCTTAATATATTTTCTGGGATTAAAATTTAAAGGTTATTTAATGATAAAGATCATCATCAAACGGATTGCTTAATATTATTTTAGAAAATGCATATTAATACAACATCGAAATCATTCTTTAGAAGTCCTTTCAAAAGCCGCCGTAATGTATCGCAGGAAAGTGAAAGAACTTTTGGAGCAAACATTTTTTGTTATGAAAGAAGCTGAAACTATAAAAATTCAATCTGAGTCAACTTTTCAAGAACTTTTGGTAACTATGTTTCTAATTTATGTTTGCATTTGTTAAAGAACTCACAATTGAAAATAGAAAATATACTATTTTTCTACATTTGACTTCTTGGTCATTAATATATTATTAACTATTAAAGTCTTTAGTTAATAATTTACCTAGATTAAAACACATTTGAATTTTACTGTCAAGAAAGAGATTATTGATTTCTTTTTTTAGATGATTTAGGCTCTTAGAATGTTTACAGTTCATAACTAAAATTTTGAAAATTCGGTTTTTTTGCTCTTTTTCTAATTATTTTAAAATGTTTGACTTTTTTATTAGTCTAATTGCGCTGCAGTGAAGAAGGAAATTGATACTTATATAAATGGTTATATCGAAGCTCTAGAAGAACATAGAAGAGGTTTAAAATTACAAATTGAAGAAATAAGAATATCGGAACTAAAATATTTAAAGCAACAATTATTTGGGGCAAATAAAACGGAAATGGATACAAATCACGCCTTGAAATTTGGAGAAGAGCTTCTGGCGGAAGGATCAGATTTTGAGGCAATTTCATAGACCATTCTGAATGTTATTTATTTGCACTTTTTACTTCGACATTGATTTAAAATAACTTTGGATACTTAAACTGTTAATTATTTAAAACATTATTCGTTTTATATTCATTTATATTAAAAGAATTTATGCTTAAATTATTACTATTGTAGCAAAATGAAGTGCTTAATGTGTTAAAATCTCTTTAAAATTTTAGGTCGTTAGCCTTGCTTCGCCTCTTTTACGACGTTTAAAATGGATAATTCAGCAAGGATCGGTTAAAACCAAAGTGTATAAAATTGATAATTTGCTTCAATTTTTAAAAGACGAACGGGCTGAAAACATTAATAATTATAATATTTTTGGAGTTCTTACTAATCAAATCATTTCTCCTAAGTATTCATCAATAACTCCTGAAGGTATAATTCATTTATTTAAATTATTATGATCATAATTTACATTTATAATTACGAATCAATTAATAAATATTTTAATTTCAATTTCTAGGTGTAAAAGCTCTTAATAACTGCAAACAAAAAGAAAAATGCCAAGTAATGTTAGTAACAAGAGATTGTAGTAACAAGCCAGTGAAACGGGGGGCCGAGGATATAGATATGGATCTGAGATACATAGAAAAAGACCAGAGGTAATAGGATAGGATTTAGAAAATTGAAATATTTGTATATTATACGTCCCATTTACGTAAACATAAGTAATATTACGTTCCACTTGATTTACATTATATATTTTTTGATGTGATAGACAGATTCCTGTTATGGCTATAGATCAGCAAGATGGTACATATCTCATAACTTTCACCTCCGATGCTCCTGGCAAACTGCATTTGTCCATTACTGTAAGAGGTCATCCTATTAGAGTAAGTTATTCTGAGTAAATAATGTAGTAGTGAATTTTATTATATTGATTGTAGAATAATATTTTAAATGGTTATAATTTTCTAGGGTAGCCCATTTTTAGTTAATGTGCGTAAACATCAGTTTCACAAGGGGGTGTATCATTGTTGCACTTTTTGTTCAAGTAATGGAAATAAGAAAGCTTACTGCGGGTGTGGCGGTCGCATGCCAGGTAAAATAATGTTGATGCTTCAAAATGAGGAGAAAAGAAAAGAAATTTTAAGACAGTTGAAAAAAACTTATATAGAATTTTGTACGTATAGGAGGTTATGTGGGTTGTGGTCATGGTCATATAGGATATCCTGGTAAAAATCATTGGTCCTGCTGCGGAAATACATTGCCCGATTCAGAGTGTCTTAGGCAGACATCTAGAATTTATCATCTCACACTTTAAATGTAAACTTTATGAAATCCTGGTATAAATATCAACAGAAACTGTACATTGTTATATTTCATTCAGACTTTCAAGATTTGATATTTTTACTATGTAACATTTGGTATCTTATATTTCTCAATGGTTATTATGAACTGGTGAAGTTTGTCCTATCTCAAATTGACCTTTAAAATATGTAAATATTTCGATATGAAGGAAAAAAGTTTCGTAACTTTTCGGATACGGTAAGTATTTATGCAAGTTGAATAAATTTAAGTAAAAATGATAGTTCCAGCGGTAAATGAGTTTTGTTCCATAATTTCTTAAATATTAATTCAATATCCATTTTAAACAATAAAATTTTTTAAAAATTTTAGACTCGTGCTTTTTTAAAAACATTAAACAAGTTCTTTGACATTTTAAGTTCTAACCGTTACTTTTTTTTCATTGTTGCCAACTATGATTTATTAGTTTTTTAATCATCATCGCTGAAATGGGGTTTTGGGGCAAGTTTGGTGAATTTCTATATTTTTTAAAGTTGAAACAAAACTTTAAAGATGAAATATAATATATATCACTTTTTCAAAATTAAATTAACTTTGTAGTTTTATCTAGAACTGAACTTCCGTTTTTACCTAAAAAAAGTGACATATGGAATTTTTATATTAACATTAAGTATCTATTCCTCTTGTATGCAATAGCTTTCTTCTTTTCTCCTATTTCTTCATAAATAATATTTTCATTGTACTTGAAGCTTCAACTTCAAAACTTTTGAATATGGAGTATGCTTAAAAGAAAAAAATGGTTGCTCTAACGGCAATAGAGGCGCTGCGGTCGCTACGATCATATCTATCGAATATATCGGAGTGTTTATTCTATGGCCGCACTGAGTCTGATAAATTTCGTGTCATGTGTGCATCAGTCGTTCCGCAGCGAACATGGCGTGTGGTGATTTTACGTTACGCGTGTTTGTTTATTGAATTTGCCGGTACAAAAATTTATTTTTGGCCAAGTTCCGCAACATCGCGGTTTGAATTTTATTGCCTTTATATTTTATTTTTGGATACTTTTTTGAATCTATTTTTTGGAATTTCCATTATGTACTCCGTGATATTGTAAGACGAGGTGAGAGAATTTCGCATTTCAAATTTAGTTATTGACCTTGAAAAAGAGCCTTGTTTATATTTTATTGAAAACCCTAGAAGTGACTAGAAATGACCTTGTTATTATTTGCAATATTTTCCTTAATGTGTAATAATTGACTGTTGAAAATAATTTATGCAATATTTTAAATCAAAATCTTATTCGATTGTTGTAGAATATGACTAATTATATTAATCATGAATTTTTCTTTGTGCTGCATCATAGCCTGCACATTCAATTTCAAATTTTTCATCATTATAATATTCTGTATTATTTGATTTATTTATTGTTAGTTATGTTCTTGCGCATTTTTAAGTGTAATTTGTAAGATTTGATTAATAATAATTGCCACATGATAATTTAAATAGCTCTATGCCAACTAAAGACTAAAATTATGCTTTTTTTTTAAAAAATGTTTAATAGAAATAAAGATCATTTTTTTTTAATTTTCTTTTTACTAATATCTGTTCTAGTATGATAAAAGAAAAGTATAAAATTTTTTAGCTAATATTTTACTTTCTTAAGATTTATAAATATATGAGCAGCCTACCTTAAGGCAAGCTTTACTTCCAAAAATTGTTGCTTAATATCTACAATGGCTTGATAATGGCCTAAATGCAAAAGCCTGTTACACAATTTCAGAGAATGAGTTCTAATTGGTTGATAAAAGTACATTTGCACTTTTATATGATATTACTTAAATTCATGCCAACAAATAATAAATTTATTGTTTGATTCTTTGTTTTTTCAGGTCTCAGGCCTATGGGGATTAAGTAATTTATTGAAATAAATTTTGAAGACTTCCCCTAGGATATAACTAAATTGTGATATTGTGCAAGAGTGAATGATATGATGTATGTTACTATGATTCTTGTATGTTAATATATTAGTGAAGTGATTTGAAAATTATTGAAAAGGCTTTTTATGCTTTTAAATTGTTTTGGTGAAGTGCAAGTGAAATTTTATCAGCAATGGAAACTGCTAGAAGAAGAGTGCTATACCTTCATAGCCCATTACAGACTCAGGTTGAGAGTCCCCAAAGTCCAGAAATGCCAGCATCACAAGATGATTTAAAAAAAGGTGATTGGAACAATGATCGATCAACATCTAGTGGTGTTCTTAGTCCATTTTTCCCAACTGCACCAGTTTTAGAAAGAAAATGCACTGCCTCACTGGTTGGGGACAAGTACCTGATTTTAGATATTCCAGAGGGGAGTACCTTAAACAAGTGCATTAATGTTCAAACACAAGAAGAGCTTGTTTGTAAGGTAAGTTAAATAATTCATTTTAATTTAAGAAAAAAAATTAGGAAATATTATCAGTTATGATGTTTTTTACATAATTGTAAAGTTTAATTTTTAATTTAATAAATAGGTTTATATTAGAATTAAAAATTAAAATGATTCCATAATAATAAATTTTTTTATGAGTTTGATGAAGAATTAAAATTTATAAAGCAAGAAGGTAGAAAAAGTCTTATTACTTCATTTAATAAAAACTTGAGTATTTAATGAAATTTCTTGCACAATGTTGCTTATTTAAAGATTGAATTCAGCCACATGGATATTTTCTCATTTAGTGTGTGTTTTTGGGTTAATTACACATCTAAAAGATTTTGGTACTGCCTTTCTATTAATCTGTAATTAATTTCCATGTATAGACATAATTGTTTTCATATTAAGTTAGGTTCAATAATGTTAATGATCAGCAATTCAATAATTAAAGACATGATTGGGGATGATAATTAGTTAAGCACTGATGACTAATATGGGCTTATAGTTGAATTAATCTGTTAATTTCAAACAAGTTATCTGTTAATTTCTGTACAACAAGAAATCTGTTAATTTCATACAAAAATTATGTCATATCCAGTTTAAGTTTTTTTTATTAAAAATGAAATAGATTAAATTTTTAATTATAAAACTGTTTTATAAGGATTGTCATTATTTTTCTTATTATTACAGTTTTAAAAGTCATATATTTGATAGTAAGAATTGTTTGCAGACTTTAAAATTTAAACTAATCATATTTTTAAGAAATATTATAGTAGAAACATTAGAAGCACAAAATATTTTGGTAATATGAAAAGTTTTTCTTAGCTTTTCGATGAGTAAAATATTTTATAAAATAATAAATTTCTTAAGTGTAGAAAATATGATTTAAATGGGCACGATCCACCATTATCTCATTGTGTGAGCTCTTGGACTACGATTTGTTCACCTGCACAGTTCGAGATTCTTCCATCAATAATTCATTTTATGGGTGTTTCTACCAAAATTTTCTTGTACTCGATAATTAAACTTTTTTCATTGGTAATTTATATCTTTATTAAGAAACACGTGTGCAAAAGTTAAAGGGGCCTGATTTTTTTTTCATATAAAGGTATCATTTCTTTGACATCCTTATGAGGAATTTTTTAATTTGATTAAAATTTTGATGTCATATTTAAAACATATAAGTGCACGTGAAAAGATTCGAGTTTTGGAAAAAAATTTAAAATTTTTAAGCTTGTAAAAAAAAATTCCTTGAGAATATTTTTAAAGAACACATTAAGTTGCTTTTTAATAATAAATTATTATATTTGGACGAAGGAATGATTTTTCTTCAACCCTTAACATCGCATAATTCTTTTGCGCGGCCAATTAGCCCTATCGATAAGGTCAATGTCCTTCATGTTTTTACCTGCTTGATTCGCCGATCTGTAGAGAGATACACGTTAAGTACGTCTATTAATGTTTTGGCTCTGTATTCAGAGAAGTGGCGGAAAAAGCAGTTGAAAAGAACGGGGCATCGACCCTGTAAATAGTCAGATATGAAAGTTACAGGTAATGTTGAGAGGAGTAATTGATAAATAATTCTTACACCAGTTCGACCGACCACAATCATTATTTATTATTTAAAAAAAAAAAGGATTATTTTTTCTTAACATTATTCGGATAATAATAAATTGCGAGTCTAAAAATTTTTTAATTTAAATCTTTTCAAGAATTTATTAATTTTTTGTTATAAATTTAAATATATATTTTAATTTCAGACCAGTTGGTAATACTTTAAAGCAAATAATTGTCAACATTGAATAAGCACGTTCAATTTTAATTTGAGTCTGTATTATGAAACTAATGTAATTCCATTTTTCATTATTTATTTTAAATATTGTGCAAATTTAAAAATTATGCAATGAAAAAAGTACTGAAAAACCAAAAAATTAAAACAAAAGTATTGTAACAAGATTGAAACGGTGCTCTGGTTATTTACATGTTAAATTTCATTTTTAATTAAAATATTTTACTCTATAATTAACTAATTGTCTTATTTTAAAAAAAATAAAAGAGTTATCTTTTGATAGAATATTGTGATTAAGGAAAATTGATAGATGCATCTTAAAAGTAAGAATTGTGGGACGATGTTTTTCTTCATGACATATTATTTCATATTTTTTTTAAATCCAATAGAAAAATTATAAAAAATGAATATAAATGGCATTTGAATGAATTATGTACTATGAGTAAAATTTATTATTTAAATTTTCTAATATCAAAATTTTCTTAAAAATTTAAGAAAGCTTATATTAACCTTTTATTACTATTACATTTTTTTCAGTGAACATTATCCATTATTTAGGAATTAATAGTTGTATATTAGATTTACAGGTCTTACAAATAGTATATTATATATAATGGTTTATATCATATATATACATATAAATAGTGGTATATTGTTTAAT
This sequence comes from Ricinus marginatus, assembly GCA_028565995.1. Taxonomy (NCBI): domain Eukaryota; kingdom Metazoa; phylum Arthropoda; class Insecta; order Psocodea; family Ricinidae; genus Ricinus; species Ricinus marginatus. The sequence goes on from JAOWBB010011919.1 coordinate 42,162, forward strand.
AAGAGGTAGCATAAGCGGATCTGCTTTTAAATATTCGAAATTCATATCAAGTTTAGAATTTAGGCTATATATTACCATTGAATTCAATGCGTCTCATTTTATCAATGTGGAATTTAATTTATTTGCAGAATTAATTTACTGACAGATGCATTTCTAATGTTTCATCACTGTATTCGATGACAAAACTGCAGGCTTTTTTCCGCAAGTCCAAAATGATACGAAATATATAAATTATATATACCAAAGCAACAAAAGGTATATCAAACAATTGAAAAATTATTTTCTTTTATTATATTTTATGTTATTTTGATATGAATGCATATCAGTTTCGTTTTTGAATAATTATTTGCTGCAGCCTTTAACATTGGCATCTGCAAAAATATTAAGTAAACTCGGAGTTCAGTCTAAGCATTCATTTATGTATCACATAAAAATTAACATATATATGTTCGCAATTATTGTTTTTATTTTACTGAAAACTTTGTTTTAACGCATAAATAATTGACGAATATTTTATGAAAGATATTTAGTTTTATTGTTTTTACCGTTCGTGATCATCAGTACAATAAATCGCACAATTAGTGTGCGAAGTCGCAGTTTACATTAAGCTTAAAATATAGTCTTGACCATTTTTTTGAGTTATTTTTTGCTGCATAGATTCATAACTTTTGGAAGTCCTTGTCTGAATCTAATTGCGTGAGCAAAACATTAATGTGAAAATGAAATGAATTCGTACAAATGCCAGCAATTTGGTCATAAACCGCCATCCTTTATTTTTGTAAATGTATACATTTTCATATTATTATTGAGAATTATCAAATCTTCGAAATTAAAATCGCAAAGAGAAAGAGAAGTTTTTATTAATTTTGAAACATTGTAGGCTTGGCAAATTAGTTATTTAAAGTGAATGAAGTTTAAATTACAGTTAGGATAATCACGCTAAAAAAAATATGTATGTGTGTGTATGTGTGCGTGTGGGTGCATGTGTGTCTAAATCTAAATCAGTGATTTTTTTTTTTTTTTAGCAAATTTCCAGCCAAAAATTTACGATAATAAGTATTTCATTCAGTTGATGAACCATGGGAGATTCAATCATTGTTTGAATTCATAACTTAAAATAAATTTTTTATTCTTATTTTCACTGATGCCACCTTATATAAAACGGATTTGCTTGATCTGAAATATTGAGTTGAATTTTATTGTTATTTCCTAGTTGCCATCGAACAGGGTCCTTCGTATTTTATTTTTGCAAAGGAAAAAGTTTTAAAAATATTTTTTCTCGAGAAGTGATTTTAATTCTTAGCACTAGGACGCCCACAGATCGCAATTCTCCTGTTACACAACGCTGCTGATTAAGTAAAGACGCCAAATTACGTAAAATTGAAAGTTGAGGACTTCCTTTCGAAATAAATATATCTCTTATCGTGGGCCACAGTTTTAATTTTTCCTAACGTTTTTGGACTTGCACTATTACTGAAAATTAAAAGTTTATAGAATTATTTTTACATTCACAACAAAATTTAAAGTGAGATGAAGGTATCCACGCTTATTCTGATGCTTTGCTTGCACATTGAAAATGCGGTAATTAACGGAATCTGCGCGATTTTTTGAACAACACAATTAAAACCGATATTAATTAATCTTCAAGAACTTAGAAACTTAAAAAATATAGAAATTTTTAAATCAATTAAATCAATTATCTTGATAGTCAAAAAAAAGAGAATTGTTGCAATATTTTTGCAATTCATCGAGCTCTCGTAAATTTTTATTTATTTGTAAAATGGCGAAATTAATATCTTTTACAGTAAAACTGTATAAGATAATCTATGGTGTTGTAAGTTTGAATTTCTCTTTTGAAACTTATTATATATTTCATTCGCAAGCATTCATGATTGTTAAATTTAATTTTTAAAAATGTACCATTTTAATGCATATTTGATTTCTGAATCACTTGGTCTGAAAACGACTACGTTTGAAATTCGGACAAAATTTCAAGTTTTAATTTTTTTTGGCCCTTAATATGTATTAATATAATTCTTAAGTACATGCTAATTAACGCGTTTTGCTGTACTATTATGCAAGTTCACGTGATTTTAACTCATATAAAATATAAACATTTTGCTTAATGTATATATATCTTTTAATAAGTGTGTATTTTTAGATTTTCCAATGCCGTTTGTCGCTTTTTGTAGAGGCAAATCGCAGATTTATCTGCCGCTTCTTGTGTGTCCCACAGAAGAAGGTTCCCTCAGTCGTTTTCAGGCGCAAAGTTCAACAGATATCCATGGGGTTTCGTAAATGATTGATAACCAAACTGATTTGTGGCTGTTTTTCATATGTTTTTAGGTCATTGGTCGGGAGGCAGGGGGCCTACTCTCCGCTCACTATCGAATGGACGGGCACCCGCATGTAAATTCTTTGCGGGAAGTTTTACTCGGCGACAAGCTTCTGTATTTAGTATTTCCGCCATCTAAGGGTGGCGATCTGCACTCGCACGTGAGGTTTAGGAAGCGACTGCGTGAACCTGTGGCTCGTAAACTTTTTCGTCAAATGGTAAACACTGTGAAAGCTTGCCATGATAAGGGAATTGTTCTCAGAGATCTCAAACTTAGAAAATTCGTATTTACTGATTCTCAAAAGTGAGTATTACACTTTTATTTATGCTTAAATTAAAGCTCTTTTAATTCGTCGTTGCGTTTTCCGTTATATGCACGCACTGAAGTTGCTTTTTGATTGAACGTTTCATGGTTGTCGGTCAATCAAGAAAACGGTTTGAAACTGGAAATGTACGTTACAAATCTCATGAAGTTTTTAAAACGTGGTGCACTTGGGGGAGATTTTTTCAAGTTCCAGTTTCCGACTGGAAGGGAGGAGAAATTTATTCCCTGTCGCACATTCCCAGAATCGGGACGGTAAAATAATTACAATGCGATTTATGAACTATTTAATTTATTACGTGTTATTTAAATTGAACGGAGCACCCATAATAAAAAAGAAGTAGGATAGTAAGAAAAAGTTGATGTAGAATCGAGCTCAAGCAATAAAACAATAAAATACTGCAATATTAATGTTGTCAGGGAGTTTGATGCAATTGATCCAATTTTCGAAAAACGTCAATTAGTTAAACGTAAATGGGTAACATCCTAAATTCGCTGCTTTTCTGCTCATTAAGCTTTCTCCCTTGACCCTAAAAGAAAGCTGCTTTTGTTTTAGCAAAGAAATAGGTTGAGCTTTTTTTTTTAATATCAATTAGAAATATATTTATATATATATATTTCTTTTAGTTTCTTACTTAATTTTCACTGTATTTCTCTTAATTCTACTGTTTTGGCACGAAAAAAATAAGTAAAGCTTTGATTTTGATGTCGGAAAAAGTTCCAAATTTAAAATTTTATACGTATCTTGCCCTCGATTTATTCTCATTACTCGGAAACTTAATAGATTAACATTTTAGACATTCCTTTTTTTAAATAAAAATATACTGCATCAAATATGTTCATGTAAACCATTAAATATTTTCAGGATTGCACGATATTTAGTTACCGATATTGTTCTGTATAAAATATCTTACATAACGTGGTTTGTTTCTAAACTTATAGTATGCTGGATAGTAGTTTATTTATATTACAAATTTTATTTCCTAAAAATTCCTAAAAAAAATAATGCTATATTAAGAATATCAAAATTTCTGTTGTGTTCAAGTGAAAATAAACACTAAATTTAATGAAATGAAAATTTTTTTTTTTGATCATTGTTCATGTTCAACTTAGTTTTAATTTATTCTTGAAGTAACAAGATACATATGAAAGAAATTTTGACCTACTCATATTTTATAATTTCCAATTAATCAATTTTTAAATATAATTTTTATTTGTGAAAGTAACAATTATGATTATTAGTTGTCATTACCTTTTTTATTTTTTAACTCGAACTCTTTTATTTTGAAAATGCCTCCTCTTTACTAAACATTAAATGCAATTTAAAAATTAAATGTAAATTTTAAATTTCTGCCGGGATCCCCATGATAAAATTACTATGAAGCATCCTTCAGATTTTATAGGTCTGTGCATTGAAAGAGGTTCTCGTGACCTTTTCAATTTGAACTAACCTTGCACTTAATAGGCAGCCTTCACGGGAATAATGATTAATATTTTGCAGACTGAAAAACCGGTCTGATGCCATCCTTTTTGTGCTACTCTTTAAAGTTATATTGTAAAAGAATACACCACCGTTGAATATGAAAAATGCAAATTAAAATACAAAGACAAACTGTTTTTCTTTTATTTCTTTCTTTTTTAACTCCTGCACTTGCATTTTATATTAATGTAGGTCAACTTTTTATGATATTTCAAGTTCACATATGCTATTCATATCTGTCCCCTTTTTTAATTTTTCGTTTTATGTCGGTTTAAATATCATAAAACGAGACGAATTTTCGATCTTGTCATTATAATTTTTTAACGTATGAAATCGGTTACAATACGGTTTTGTAAAACCATTATTTGCTTTTTTTGTTTGTGCAACTTTTCACTCTTTCGTTCGTAATAGAGTTTCGAATTCATACAGTTTGAAATTATATGATGAAAGGCTGCATTTTATGTTCGATATGCTCGATAAATGCACTGTTTACAATTCCTCATGCCAAGTGGTCCTCATTTTACTGCTTCCGCAGGAAATTTTTCCCGCACATTTTCATTCTCTAACACATTTTTGAGAATTGATGATTTCGTTTCTAAATTTTTCCGATGAAAATTCAAAGAGCTCCATTTGAAACTTATTAACTGCGCACTTTCACGAATGCTTAACGTTTCCAAATAACATTAAAAGTGATTTTTTTTTCCTGTTTCTTCATGGCATGGGTTATAAATAAATCAGCTTAAAAATAATTTTATTTTGCTATTTTTCTGATAATATGAATTTAAAATTTTGGGAAAAAATTAAATTCTTAGTTGAGTTTAATCTGCATTGATAGATTATATTTCTGAAGGAAAATAATTTATCGGACGTTTAATCTATCTTATTAAAAAAGTGTAAGTAAATGAATTATAAAATAAGAACGATGTACTAAACGAAATGAGAAAAAAAATCAAAGAAGCGAATTTTTGACACATGCCTTTAAAATATGTGTAGTGTGTTGCAATACAAATACTTAGGCAAAAGCTTGGGTTCACATGGCGCAATAACGAAACCGTCTCCCAGTCGTCATCAGTAGTATCTAAAATTCCAAACTTATTTTAGCATGATGTTTCTCTTGGTTGTTTGGTTTTGAAAATTAAGCATCTTTGATTCGAATTTCGATTTGAATAAGATGATCATGATCACATTTATGATCTTCGTTTTGGGAACATGTAGATTTTCAAATTGAAAACAATTGGATCAACTAACAATATCTTTCGTTAAATCCCAATTTTTTATTCTAATGGCGATGATTTCGCTTTTGTGACTATTATTGGAAAAGATTTTTATCCTATGTTATTTTCTAAATAAGGTTTAATTTTGCAGGATGTATAAAAAAAATTTTGTCGACGAAAACTTTTCAGGTTTCATATATTATGAATTGCTTTAACGGAATAAGCTTTTTTAGCCGAATCTTTTTTAATTGAAAAATTTCAACATAGGAGTTTTAAAGTCTTTAATGTTCATTAAAAATATGGTGAAAAAAAAATCGTTAAAGATTCAGTGTATTTCGTTCGAAATATTTATGTTTACGGTTTATTTTGTGATTACGATCATTTAAAATTTGAAATCAAGTTACTTATCGAAAGAAATTTAAATTTGACTTACAATACTTTTTATAATTTATATTAGTACATTTTTTAAAAACCCAGAATTTAAATTTAAATTTTTTCTAACTAAAATATATATGTATAAATAATCAGTTTTCAAATATCATTGGATATTGGATATAATTCATTTTCATTGATATAATAATCATATACTGAAAATCATATTATTGATGGATTTTTTCTGTTTAAATATAAACAGATGCACAAATTAGCAAAAATTGTGCAGAAAAAAATTTTTTTGCCTTGAGAATAGTACATTTTTATTTACATGCTATTGGAGCGTGAAGTTATGGGAAGTGTACATGGTTCCTGATCTCCTGTATCGTTGTAATGTTGTACAGATTATGGAAAATTATACAAATTTGCGGAAAATGCAGAAGTTTTTATTATTTTATCGTACTGTAAGTTTAAGATTGATCCATTAAACAAAAATTGATATTTTGTCGATGATTTGGATTTTAACTTTTCAGTGACCTTTACATTTCCATGTTATTATGTATAATATTACTGATGTTTTTACTTTGATATTTTTACATAAACCCAATTCTTAAGTTATATTTTTCCTTCAGCATTAAGCATTGCTTATGTTTTTTCCAAAAATCATTTTAATTAGATTATTATTTTGGGAACTTTTTTGCTCTGCACAAACGTTACATTATTAGATTTATCAGTTCAGTCCGTTTGATTTTAGAGCTTAATTTTTGGTCAGAAGGTAATTCAGTTGAAGAACTTACTTATCCTGTCAAATGTCTGAGAAAAATCAAAATGAGACAAGGTTATAAACTCTATAACTTGAAAGCAAAAAATTTAATCAAAAAAAGTTGTTATTATTGTGCAATAATAAGGGAGACCTTGTCTCGTTGCATCCATCGCCAATCATTAGCCTTGTCTTCGTCTGACTAATCACTCCATCATTCACTTTAAAAATTGATATTGAATAAAGGAAATAATAACTGCGAGTGACTTTTATAAAGTTGCTGCACCACATATGTATAATTAATTATAAGTTACAATTTTTTCAGAAAAATTTTTTCATTTCATAGTAAGTACATTTTATAATCAAGTCCCACATTAAGGGATATCTTATTTGTAATTTTCGCTACACATGTTCGGTATCACGATTCGATCTGGAGACATACAAAAACATCTCATTTAATAAAAGCTTTATTACTATTGAACGTGTTTTGTCCAAAGCAATAAATCACTTGCGGAGATATTGCATATTTGAACCGTTGATTGAAATCAGAAGTTGATTGCGTCAGATATTGAAAGAAGGCTTACTTTTTTTTTTTTCATATTGCTCTAAAGTTCATACATGGATTCAACATAGTATTAGAAGTATTTTTAATCAAGAGCCCACGTGGATTAAGTGGTTATGGCACTTTGATACTATGCGGGAGGCCAAATTGAAATCTCTTGGATTTATTTCGATATTTTAAAGTCTGCTACTTGCCCCCCATGTGCTGTAATGTAAATGCTTCTTGAAGTATGGAAAATTCGATTTCTCAAACTTTAAACAAAAAAATTGCGGACAGGATTTAATTCTGTGCAATCTATTGAATGAACACTGTTTTGTTTTAAACGTCATAGGAATTTTCACTTTGATGGATGTAGCCTTGGATAATTGTCTTTCAAATAAGAACATCTAGCAGAAATTAAATTTTAATCATACTTTTAATAATTTAATGTATATAGCTATGCGAAAATTTTCTACAAAGCTATTGTTAACCTAAATTATTGAAAAAAAAATTGATTTTCGCGAAATTATTCTTATTACTTTAAATTCATTTGCCATTTTTGTCAGTGAACTTCAACATGAACAGACGATAGAAAAATAATGACTTTATATTAAATTTGATTAACAGATTCTCAAATTTTTTCTGTTAAAAGTTTAATTAGTTATTAAATAAAAAAATCACCTTAAAACATTTTAAGACTAAAAAGCTAAATCATTGTATACTTTTTTGTGGATTATGTTTATCGTAAATCTGCAGATAATGTTTTTCCACGATTATTGCACATTTCCACACTGCAGTTTAGTTAAATAAGAATCATAAAACAGAAATTTCAGCTGCTTTTTATTATAAGAATGTTCCGATTTTCCTGATATTGGATACGAAAATTCTCCTACCAGTTAAGAGTCTTAATCTTTCATGTTAAATTTTTATTGCTTTTATTTCCCATACAGCAGACATGTAGTTATGTTACCATCCCAAGAGTTGCTATATTTTGTGAAATACAGTTTAAACTTTTTCCTCCTTAAAAAAAGGAGGAGCTACAACTTGAGTTTCTACAACTCAAGCTAATGTGGTATTACTTTTAATGTTCATTAAAATTCGATTGATATTTCTCTTTAAAGGTAAAAAATTCCATTATAAAAGACGAAATATTTATAGAGAAAAATAAATTATTCTATTAAAAAATGTTTATGTTTTCCTTGAAAATCTGAAAATTATATTTAGCAGGAGTCTCCGAAAATGTATTGAATAACTCGTACCCGAAAAATTGCCCATTAAGGAGATAATATCGATTTGAATGAGTCGGTACATGGAAATATGTGAAAAATAAATTTAATATCTTGAGTCAGTATTTTATTTAGGGTAAAATTCATTCAGAATTATTTTTGGTCTCTTCTGAGACCAAATCAAAAGAAAATGGAGATGAATATTAATGAAATATACAATAATATTGCAGAATAAGTATTGCGCCTATACCATTTAAAACTCTTGATGTAGGTCATTGCCATCCTTTTTGGTCTTCATTCTAGATGTCACCCAGTTTACCTTATAATTGCAATAATGTCATAACACAGTAACATTAAAATTTATTCGTCTAAATAGGGACTAATAGTACTAAATTACTGATAAAAAAATTCTGTCTCATCCCTGTTTTTGATAATTCTCTAAATTCGGCGAATTCTTTTCTTCTGTCCTCATTTAGGTGTCTCGTGATATTTTGCATGTAGTATTTTAATTTTTAATTTCCTTTCCTCAAACTTTCCTCTTAGTCGATTGATTTTTATAACAGTTATATATTTTAATTATTATATTTTACATCAATATATATATTTTAATTTAATTTATTAAATAGATATATTTTTTTACATCTAAAATAATCTGTGGTAAAAATTTGGCATGGTAAAAGTTGACATGAATTAAAATTTCTTTTTCGCTAAATAGGTTAGAAAAAAAGAAAATGCGACTTTGTAAATGTTAATGAACCAAAAATATTGCGGTTCTTATTAAATTTGATCGCCCTTGAATTATAGTTTTTGCTTTAGCAGCCCTCTAATTATATAATTCATATAATTTAATTTATAATAGAATTCGACCCAAGATCAAATTTTTCTTTCTTGACGCTGTTTCTCTTTCAATATATGGTATTAGATATAAAAATTTAGTGATTAGATCAGAAACTAGCTTGACAGAATAAGTTTCATTAGGATCTCTCAAATTTTCAGAGCTGTTATCGCAATGGAATTTAATATTTTTTTTTGGGATCGAGTTGGACAACGTAATTTAAAAAAAATAATATATCATAAATAAAATAGATCGCAAATACAGCACTCTGATTTGAGTAAACCAATTTATTATTATAGGAATATATTTTGGCATGAAAAAAGATTGTTTGCCAGATGCGTTTTTTTTCTTGAGGAATTAGTTAAATGCATCGAAGAGAAATTCCCTTTTAATTTCTGGTTTTTAATGATAAATATTGCTCCTAACAGGTTTTAAGTCATGTTTCTGTTTTTTTGTTTCACTTTCCATATGAAAGAAAAAAACTTCCTTCGATTTTCCTTATATGCATTGTTGTCCATGAAAATCTTGGCCTTAGTGTTAAAAAATTGTCATCTTGCCATTTGATTATTTCAATCCTTTCTTTTGCCATTTACAAGGTTATTACTTTCTGCAATGCATGATCGCCTCAAAAATGCTTCAATGAAACTTCAAAATAGTCCCGTTTGTTTTTATATTTATTTATTTTTTTTTCCAAAAGTGATGAATAGTTGTAAATGACAAAGACATAAAATTAAATCTGCAAAAGTTATTTGTCGGAAATAAAGAATGAAAAATTATCATAACCAGAAATTTTGGATTGCCAATATTTAAGAAGTAACGTTCAAGGTGTTGAGATGCCAAAATAAATTTTGCAGCATAGTGACAATCCATATTTTGCAAGATTAGATCTTGTCTGTCACGTGGAAATGTCATTGATTCTTAAATCATTACGCTGTACATCTTAAAGTGGAAATCCCGCGAGAAATTATCTGTGTCGTACGCTGTGGAAAAATATTGAATTCTGCATTTTAGTTAAACAAATCAATTCCATGCGGGCAGAGGAAAATTTATATAATACCCGTAATTAAAAATCTCATTCGATCCAGAAAAATCTGTGTATTGATTTACGACGTCTCATCATACTATTACCTTAATCGCTCTGCGCATGTAATCTGTCCGTAGTCTTCGATAGTGATATTCTTTAAGATGCATTTCTCAAATTCTTTCTTGAAATATTCCTTACGGGTAATATACTTGATATATTTTACTTGATATATTTTGATTTGTTTCTCTGACGACTTTTTCCGATGAAAATTAAATAATGAGAGCGGCTTCGCGTTCCGTATAGTTCTTACAGCCGTACACACTTATGCGAAGGGTCGTTCTCGAGGCTTTCCTCAGCGTCATTTGCAGCATGTGCGAAAGTTAATGCAACTGTTAAGCTTTCTCAGTACCGTCAAATCAAACCGAAAAACGAAAACCTATCTTATATCTGTGAAAGAAAATTTATCTTAAATGTTGTATACGAGACGATATTACTACATCTTACACACATATTCCTATGGTAAAATCCATTTATTCAAAATATTAATAACAACTTTGAAGAAAATTCTTTAACAAAATGCAGAAGGTTTTTCATCTCATTAACGAAGTATCATGGAAACGGTCCTCGGCCTCGAATAGTGTAATTTTTGCGAAGATGACACCATCAGTTTCAAATTGGCGATTACAGGGTCTTCGTTAAAGGAATTCAACATTTTAAGGAAATAATGTATCGTACTTGACATGATTATTATTGTATATGTCCCACATAAAATGTTGAAAACCTTTAAAAGGATTAAGCTCTTTGGCAGGCGTAAAAAATATTCATTGTAAAAATTTTCTTTTCCAGGGTGAAACATTAATTTATCACACGTTTTTTCCATTGGCTACAAATAAAAATTTGAAAATATCAAATTTTAGTGAAAATTTCTTTTTATTTTTCGCAAATCATTTCAAAGTTGTTTAAAACATCCAAGGAAAGCGACCAAATGCGACGCACGAAAATTCTTACTGTGTTAAACAGTCGTATACGTTTTTCCGTGATTTTTGCAAGAAATTTTGACGTTTCTCATTCATTTCCTATAGTTAATGTTGCACTCACATTAAATTGGGGCACATTCACAAAGAAAGGGATAAAAATGGGGAGTTACAATTATTTTTGGAGAAAAATTATACGCGGGGGGGATATTACGCGATTTTTTCCCAATATATGATTAATCGCTTTCGGGTTTTGTAGCTAAGCCATTACGCATTCAAGTATGATGTTGCGTAAACGAACTGTTTCGATAAAGATTACCTCGACAAAGGACGAATGATTCGAGATTGACGAGACCTTGCCTTTAATTTTACTTACGAAGCTTATTATCATTGAAACAAGGGAACAAGGCATTCTTGTCTGGCTTGCAAATATATGTACACATGACCGAACGCTTGGGTTTCCGCGGAACCGGGGCAAACGAGCGAGTTTTCGCTTCCGTCGTAATGCTCGGCTCCGTTTCTCGAGCTTCCGGAAGTGAGGCCCGACTCCTATTTTTTTCCGCACGGGAGCGGAAAATTGGCGTTCGCGAAGGGAACGGAACCACGAGCCTTCGCCCGCCTTTGATTCTGCGTTTGCCTTTCGCTTCCATTATTAGCCTCTTATCGCGGCAGAAATTCATGTTGCAACGTGAGTTTCGCAACGTTTTGTTGATTCCTCCGTTACGCGGCAAGGAAAAAAGAAAAATTCCACCGACAGATCTTGATAAAAAACATCGAGAAACTAATGCGAAGGATTTTGCATTTTACATCTTCGCACGAAAGGTGTCAGATCGTCGAACTATCGGCCTTATGCTTTTATTTAGTGGTAATGATTACAAAGACACATATATTGTCTATATATATATATAGGCGAAAAGTAGATTTTTACTTTATCCTCGCATCACTGCTTGAGCAGAATCAATTTTTTTTCCATTATTAAGGTTATTATTAAATTTGAACGACATCGATTGCTTTTTTTTGTCTTTAAAATGCCTTTTTATTGTGTAAAATAAATTAAATTTTCCTCGTTCGTTTTTCTTTTTCTTCACATTAATATGCCATTACTTCGGTAATGTTGCATAAATTTTTTTCACTATATATTTATTATTTAATGCTTGGCATATCGGAAATTTTGTCTGCTTTTCTTTTTTTCTTTAAATTCAGAAATTTATATGACCCTTCTTTTAATAGTTGCACTTTTATAAATATTAGTCGCAATCTTTTTTTTTCTGTGGCAACTGTCGTTTTTCGCTTGTTCTATTTTCCGAAGTTGAAATTTTTTTGACTGACATTTTCCGATTCGATATAAGACTTCTGTTTATCCAATGACTTATGTGAAATATGTGTACCCCGCCCGACTTGGATCATTCATCATTGTCTCTGCATTTTATTTTCCAGTTAATATAACCAGGAATCAATTCAGGAAGTTGCCTGTAAATTATGAAAATTAATTTAATCTTAATGGACCGGTTAGTTTTTGATAGCTGGCAGTCAGTTCCTGTCTCTTTCGTTGAGACGTAAACAACGATTTCATGTATATTAAAATTTAATTCTGAGCTTAAAAACTTTTATTGTGTAACTTTTATAAAATTGTAATGGTTCATTTATTATTGTAACTTTTAAAAATTATGCCTTTAGTTGATTAATTCTATGACTTGATTTTAACAAAATTTTAAAATTATTATTATAATATGCTATCTGGAATTTTTTTAAATTTCAATAAAGCATTATCATACAGGTTCAAAACTTTTCAATTATTTGTATTATTCAAATGCAAATTATTCATTTGTCTGATTTAAAAATATTTGTCTTATGAAATTTGTGAAAACTTTTTAATTTTAGTTAGTGTGCTGATAGCACACTCTATTGTGAACGATAAATAATTTTATGTAATAGTGTATTTTGTAAGATGAATGTTATACATTGTGGTACTTTCCAGCAATGATCAGAATGAAAGGCAGATATTTTTGATATTTTTGACGGAAAAGCATTTCATTGGATGTTGAAGATATTCTTAATTGTATTATATGTTTCCTAAGCTTTTTTCGATTTTTTGAATGTCTTTTTTTCTTTGTCATACAAGGATGAGAACGGGGACGACCAGAGCTTTGAATGGAAAATGCAAGAAACAACGGCTAGAAAATTTAAAGTGAGCTTGCTTATTGCTCAAGAACCTGTAGTGTGCTATTTCGTAATGCTAGTAATTTTTAGCACAGGGTCAAGTAACAATTTTTTATTTATTTAACTTTTGGACTATTGTTGGTATTGTCCTTGCCGTATAATTAATATATTTTTAATTAAGTCAAATCAAAATTTCAGATCGAAGAAATGCGTTAATTTAAGATATCCAACCCAAATATCCTCCAGAAATTGTGAACAATTTTTTATATTTAAAGTACAGTGAATTATGCGATTGATTTTTAATTTAAATAAAATGTATCGTTAAATTTAGTATTTAAAAACCGATTATTGTTGCTAGCAGTGCCACATTTCCATATCTGTATGCGTGTGAACATATATCAAACACTGTAAAAACTATTAATCCAAGTTTCAGTCATTTTCACATAGGGAAAACTAAGAACAAATATTTATTTAGTGATCAGGAATTTTATTTTTTATTTTTATTGATTAATGAATTTATGTAAATTTATCTGAAAAACCTGATGCTCAAAATGTAATTAAGGCAGGGATGACTTTTGTAATATTTAAGAGCAAAACATGAAATAAAACATTTTTTAATTTCGGAAATACACATAGTTATGTTATTGTTGGAAAATATTATTGATGATTAACAAATCAAGGTGGTAACAAAACCAGAATCAGTCGTTGTTTAAAGTTGAGAAAATTTTTAAGCATCTTATTGGTAATGATAAATACATACATGTGGCGAGAATATGTGGATAGGAATTAAAATAATTTAAAAAGTGCAACATTTTATTTAGTTTTGGAAGGAAAAAGAAAGTGAATGTACTAAAATATTTCATGAGTATATTTAAGTTTATAAAATGCGATGTCAAAGATGAAGATATGAAAATATTCAACCATAAGAATGAGACTATCATGTCATTCAGTTAGATTTGATTTGACATCTTGGCGAATTACAGTACATGAAAATGGCGGATCTTCTAAAAGGTAAAAGTCATGGATAGTTCGAGAAGCCTAAGCCAAGGTTATGTGATGTCCCTTGACTCTTTAATGTCTTGGTAAATTAATAAGTATCTGATGATGGTGGTCTCTTAAGTGGGATGTTTAGAACGCTATCTCAGTAAAAAAAATATGGAGGCAATGGAAGGTGAAAGAAAATAGCTTATATTGATGTCCTTAGCACTAGGTGTCCATCTACTCAAAAATACCGAATGTGCCTAAATCCAAAATTTTCTATAGATTAAACCAAATCCGTATACATATATATATATTTATATGCCATTCATTTTTTTCTCTCTTAGGAAAAGTGAATCGAAAGTTTTAGGCGAAATAAAATAATTCACAATGTGTAGTTTATTTAGCGAATGCGGTCTATTGAAAGATGCCTGCATAACTTGTCACGAAAAATCGTAATTATTATTAAATTGTCTTGTATTAATATTATATTAGTTTGCCAGATTTTCTGAACTAAAAATAATAAAAAATTCCTCTTGCTTAGCCGTGACTGTTGAACTTGCAGAATCTATAGCAATAGACGACGCCAAAAAGAATTTTCTTATTATCCAACATATTGAAATATGTATTGACAGATTTTTTTTCAGCTACATCATTGATTTTTTCCATTCATTTTGCACGGTTGGTTGGCTTTCGCGTTAAGAGTTCTATTACTAACAAATTTTATTTTGTTTAAGTTTCGGTTTCGAATTATATTTGCTTATATTTTCGCATGCATCAATCTCGCATTGGAAAATTTTTTTATACCGCACACGCACTGTTGATGTTGTCATGTACAGTTTGATCGCTTTGATTTCGTTTTGAAAAACGGATTGATTATTGTCTCGATCATTTGATATAGAACATTTAGCGTCTGTAATCAATCAGTTTCGATCCGCCGTGGAACTTTATGTAGGACAAATTCGATTTTCCAAATATTTTTTCGCATTACCATTGCTAATAAGCCTCGTTTATCTTCACGCCTTAAAAACTATCGTCACTTGCATAATTTGAAACTGCTTCTACCATTTATAACATTCTACTTTTGATTAATCCATAAACGGCTTATATTACTTTGTATAAATTGCGCTTGTTTGTGATTTTTATCTTCGCTCAGCAATTATGTATATATTATTCGGAGTTCAAATAACAGAATATTTCTTTTCCGTAATATCCTCGCCATCTATGCGCAAAGAAGTTTTATTGTTATTATAAAGATATTCGAACGGGTCACATTTATATGGTTTCCAAGTTACCTTCAAGATAATTAGATTTGGAACTTTTGAAGGCTATTATTTTTAGTGTATTCATTAAACTGTATTTATTTTAAAGTCAGATAAAAATCTTCCTTAGATATTTTTCCTAAAGTTAACAACCTTGGGAGCATCATTGTAGTTTAATTATTGCACGTAATGTTGAAATTGTGGTCGTCTTTCAATGAATTTTATTTTGGTATTTCTTTTTTTAAATGAGGATTTCCTCGGATCTTGCAATCGAGAACATGCATAAATGTTGAATTAAGATTTTGCGGCCATCCTTTTGACGGTTTAACTCAGCACGAAAAAAAAAATCCATATCATCATGCTGCTAATTACGTATGAAGAAATGGAAAACCATGCGCAACACGGGCAAAATGTTATTATGTAAAATTTCAATCACACGGCAGGCCATTAAGCAATTGGGAAAATTGAACGGTCACACCCATGGATCTGCTGATGTAAATTTTTCATTCAATTGTCTTTCGTTCTTATAACATCTTTTAACCATCAATAAAAACACTAAACGGTTTTGATACAAAACCTAAATGTAAAACACACCTTGGACATGATCCTTGAAGATATGCGAAATCTTGAAGAATGGTACGCAATCTCAATTTATTTGTCAATAGACCAGCAGTAAGGATAAAATTTCATCATTTTTGAACTTTGAAGAGTTTTTCTTTTTCTTTTTTTTTCATTGCTTTTTATGTGAAATCATGCCTTCAACGCAAACTATTTCAAAAGAGCAAGGATAGTGAACTTGACTTGCAATCTTGATCATCATCAAATTATCCGTTTAAACGTTTGAGAATTTTTGTTTCTTTACATAAAAGACTATCATATTGTCGTATGCTCAAAATTTCCCTTAATATTACCATGCACGATTGTTATAATATCCGATGAGTGGGATAAAAATTATTTATGTTGTCAAGTGATATACTGTTTTTAAAATATTTGTTCATCGGAGTAGAAATGCTTTGATACTCCTGTTCTGTGATGACGAAAATGAAAGCACGATGTGAATATGTCAAATTAATATTGTGTAGGTGTCCCTGTGGGCAAGATTTGGAAATAAAACGAAAAATTGCGTGATCCATACTTTAAAAAATTAATTTTCTGAATCTGGAGTTGTAAAATCTTAGGCGCAATTTATTTTTCATGCCCGAAATCTTTTATTCTGAAATACATAATATTCATATCGATTTTTTCCAAAAGAAAGATATCGTTTTCTCATGATATTTTAGTGACTTTTGATCAAATTATTATTTTATGGATTCGGAGAATTTAATTTCTCTCTGATTATATTTGAAGTTTATATATAATCTATTTGATTATATTTTAAGTTCTCTTTGATTATATTAAATTGTATGAATTTTATTCAACTTGTCATAGATTCATAATTTTGAAGTTGATTGCAAAGGTTATATTCAGATTTAGGATTAGTATGATTTATATTATTTCAGGCCTGTTTTTGGATTTTTCCTTATATATTTTGGCTGTAGTCGCTCTATTTTTAACTTTAAAGATAAGAATTCTTAAAAGTAATTATTAAAATTTTAAATAATACAGAAATAGCACCAACTTTTCTTATTTTACTTTTACGTATGTATTTGATTAAATAAGATTGCTTTTGTTTTATCTTTAAAAAAAAATGCACGAAACAAAATATTTGCATGGTTTTACATTTTTGGCACGAAAAATAGGAAATCTGTTTTCGAACATTACTAACCTAGATCAATTTCTTCTTTGGTTCACAGCTATGGTACGGCAAGAGCGGATGTCCTCCTCTTTGTTTTATTTTTATTTTAAGATTTGGTACAGATCACCGAAATTTAAACGTTAAATTTTCTTAATCTTCTCCAATTGAGTTTAAGTTTTGGATTATTTAACAACTTGATCTTATTTATATTCAGATTAAATTTATTCATTTTGTGTTTAGAAAAAAAGCCAAGGTAAATCCTTGAAATTTATCTGGCGAGTGGAAGACATTGCTACATATTAAAAAGTAAACTGAAGGGAATTAAGTGGATGAACCTTTACCTTATATATAAAAGTATTGGTGAAATTGTTTATTTCTGCATCGGTACCAATCTATCAATCTTAATTCTTTTGTGTCATTAAAATCTTCAAATATGAAGAATTTTTAAAATATGAAATTATTCTCAATTTCTTAAATGGATGTCTGACATGCTTTTTCCATTTCATTTTCCAAAATATATTAAAATACCTCCCGTTTTGACATTTTAACCCAATCGATGTTCTCGACATAATTTTTTTTCTTTTCCTCATTTGCCGTGAATTTTTCTTTCAACGGACGCGGAATTTTCATGACTTATATATGTTGCTTCATACCACTAATCCTTCAATAAAAAGTTATACTTATTTAAAATTGAAATAATGGATCGGTTTGGGAATGTGTGTAGTGGAACTGAAAATTGAAGTGTAAAAAATATCAGACATCAAAACGAAAGATGCTAAATAAGTAAATAAAGTTTGGAGAAGAAAAAATGCAAAAAAAGTAGATTAATAATAAAGATTACAATATTTAAGCATTTGTAATGTACACATATATAAATATCTAAGTTTATTCTAAAATTAGAAAATTCAAAGAGAAACGGGTGAGAAAAAGAAAAGTAAAATATTTATCAGTGACATGAAAAAGGCTTTCAAAGCTTCTAAAAGGCATTTTTAATGTAATTCATGTATTAAAGTCATCCATTAAAATTATTTAACAAAATTTTTTTTGAATGATTTACGGGTAAATTAACAAATATTAAGGATTTATATGTTCTGTTCTTCGAGTTGTATTATAAAAAGTTTTTGAATTAACTTTTGTTTGTCAATTATCGTTTAAGTTCTTTCTTTTAAATTGATGTAATAAAAGTATTTTTTCTTTAATTCAAAATTACTCATATATACTTTCATATTCAATTTCATTGTATTAATGTCGTTTTCAATGCATCTTATTATCTGAAAAATGCTTGGAAGTACATTCTAGGAGTTAAAAATTAATTATCCCAGGATAATAATTTGTATGCAGCTAGTTTTATTTAACCCTTCATTTTGACTTCCGTTGACAGAATATGATGCTCATGTTATGGAGCTTTTAACTGATCGCGGCCGACTTTTGCATTATTTTATGATGTAAATGTCTGTGAATATTTTTAATTTTGAGCAAAATATTTCTAATTATAAACCTATTTTAAATTTGATTTGATACTATTTTATCATGAATTCAAAGTGATTTAACGCAGAAATTAAATTTAATTCACTCTAGAGATATAATGAATGTCTTTATATACCTCGAGTGGTCATGAATATTTAGAAATCCTTGATTTTGCCCTTAACCTACTTGCTCATTCCGATACTTATTTAAAGTCACACGAATTAATTGTATTTCTGGTTAATTTACTTAACTGATTGGCATTTTTCGTTTATTTATTTATTTTTGTATTCTAAACGAAATTTCAAAGTAATTAGTGGAATTTTCTAGTTTGTGATTTTTTAATATAATTAATTATATTAAATTGTTCTTTACGTTAAGTTAATTATATTAAGTTCTTCACGTTTAACGTTGGAGGAAAATTTATTATATTATTTATTTTGTTTGCAAAAAATATAACATATGAGGTTTACTTAAATTCACACAGTACAATAATTTTTTAGATTGGCAATAAAAATTAATTTAGATTGACCAAAAAATATGTGGTGCAAAAATGATAGTTAAAACTGTAAATGTTAAAATACTTGAAAATGGTTACTTGGAAAACCGATTTCAAATGAATTTGTGTAAGACTTTCAAAAATTAATAAAGACAATTGGCTGCTTCTTTTTATTTACACATTTTCCATTCTAGAAGCCTCTGATTTACAACAAGGTTCAATACATTTTAGAAACTGTCAATAAATGAAAATATCTTCGCCTTAGATAATATGTTTCATTATTTTAAACGTATTATATTTCTCATACCGTATAAGCGGAAAATTTTTAATTCGTATTGGATGAACTAATTTGGAATAGTCAGTGATCCAAATTCGTTCTTTTACGTTATATATTAATAGCCAATTGGGATATAAATATTAACATTAAATAATTTGCTGTGTCGTAAAATGACGACTATTTGAGCCATAAACTTTAAATAAAGTTTCTTCTTTAAATAATTATTTAAATTAATAATTTAGTTCGGTTTTCACATTTTAATATCCATTTCAGAAGGAAGTTGTTAGCCATGATTAAGACATTTTAAAAATCACATTTTTTTCTCTTTATTAATAAGTTGATGACCTGAATAATCAAATCGACCGAGTCATGATAATACAAAAAATATTGGTTTAATTTGAAATTTAGTTTTTTTGTCATATACAGGTTGAACTTTGTGTGCTATTTAAACTAAAAGAATCTATTGTTAATGCTAAAAAGTGTATTTCACAATTGGAACACGTAAGAACGGTATTGTGCCACGAGGACAATGGACAGATAATATACCGAAGCAGTGGACACTTAAAGATTTCGTTTGCATATGTGCCATGACGTGTTATTATTTGTTTATTTGTTAATTATGTGTTAATTTTTTAAAACTGTTTCACAATTCCGGTCGTTTCTTTCAAAATTTGCCTTTTTTCTGTAATCATATCTTCATATATTCTAAAATGTATATTAATTTTCAGTTAAATAAAATGATAAAAATTTAAATTTTAGCTATGGAAAGCAAAACATATGAAAAAAAGGTACATTTATATATATATATACATACCATTATACATATGTATATAATGATTTGTTAGGGAATTAATTAATGGAAAAGGGAATTGGATAATTTTTCCATAAGTGAACCACTTAAATTAATTATGTCATATTGAGATGAATCTATATTTTTTCCCAAAGATAATAAATATGTATATTTATTTGTTTAACTTATGATAAATACCTATTTTTCTCCTTAATGTTATATTGAATATAAAGAAATGATTTTATTCTGCATATCTTTCTTACTTGAAAGAAATAATACTTATATCATCATTTTGAATTAACCATTTTTTTCTTCTCTTGAATGCTTATTATATGATTTAAATTTCTTTTTTATCTTTTGCTGCATATCAGCTGTCAAAATAAACATTTTCCGCACTAAAAGTAATTATAGAAGATTTTGTTAAGAAGCGTTCAATATGGAAAATAAGAAACATATCCCCAAAACATTGACTATCTTAGAATTATTAAAATCGGATATTAATATTGTCATTATTCAATAATTCGGATAACTTTCAAAGAATATTTTCATGCCAAACGTCTTAGTATATTCCGTTGAATTGATTTTTAAATCAGAAATTTTCTTATGTATGCCTGAAATTGTTTTCATCATTTCATTTTCGTAAAGTTACATGAACTGAATAAAATACTTTTTATCCCCCCCTCTCATGAAAAAGCTAAACTCTAAAATTTCAGCATTTCAAAATTTTAAATGCTATATTCACACTGTGATGTCGAGCGTTGCCTGGGAGACATTATTATTTCCTTTGTACATAAATAAATCGCATGTAGCTGAATTAATTCAAAGTAGTAGACGTAGACGTCTACGAGTTTGTTCTCATATCCAAGACTGTGCTGCCTTTAAATGCGGTTAAAGTCTAAATATATTTTATCAAATAGACAACAAGACTTAAAGAGCAAGTAAAATTTTACAAAGGCCACATGAAAAATGTATGAAACTCGAACCGGGTTTCAGATAGAAAGAAGTAAGCCGTGTGCACCTTAAAATCAGCCTATTAGATCATATTGTTCATATTTGTTGATTATATGAAACATTCAATTCTTTTTTTTTACTGATAATAATATTCGGTTATAACTTTCCAATAAGTTCTAAATACAAGATCATTATTTTTTAAAGCGGTTTTCTGAAATGAAATTATGGAATTTAAAAAAGATTTCTTCCAGAGCAGAGCCATGCTTATAATTGCATCAGATGTATAATATGAATAAATTTTATTCAAAAAACAACAATTCAATTTTTAACAAAAATTTTCATAAAATTTTATTTACAACAATATTTTACTGCAAGGAGTGCAATTCAAATTTTCGTCGTGAGAGGTGTTTGCATCACATGGAAATTATTCATTTTTTCCATCTAATTTAAAAAAAAATGTTCTTTGTGTTCGGTTCATTTTCATATTTTAAAACAGCGAACTTCATTAAAATAAATCACTGATGTTATTTGTTTCTCGATTTACATCCTGCACTCCGGAGTTGTAGCATAAAACGATTCGAAAACTTGCGTGCATTGAAAAAAAGCTATTTAAAATTTGGATGTTTTTCAAAATACCATTAAAAAAGGAGCTTAAGAAACGATAAAAGAAAAAAGAATTTGTATTTGCCTCGTCCTGAGGGTAATAATAGCTTACTGCATTTTTTAAAGTTATTTTCGTGATGGAATCTTAAAAATAAGAATCTATCAAGAAATAAAATAAGAAGTGAAGTCGGGTTAAATTTTTGTTGACTATGTGTTTTAAGGATATAAGATAAAAATTTAATATAAAAAAATAGTACAGGCATTATTAATATAAATAAAATAAATTTATCAGTGGTTACGTTCCCCTATCAAATATATATATCAAATATCATATTATAGGTATATACAAATATCATTTGTATGATGATATTTGTATGGATTAAGTATTTAGTTTACCCTTTAGTATGATATTTCTTATTGGATTTTTAACTTTGTTATGCACACTAATTTATTAGCAGTAAATGATAAGTATCAATTTATAAAACCCAAAAAGATAATATTCATCGGATGTGGACAGTAGTTTTGGTATTTTTATATTTTTAACATTATTAATTTAAATATATTTGTATATTATTTTTTGTTTTCAAGTATGATTCCTGCGATCCATATTTAGCCTCTAAGTGAAAATCCGAAGTTTATACTCTTAATATTAATTGTCGAATTACAACGAATTTGTCGATTATACAAAACCTAAAATAGATGATAATAGGCTCACCTATCTGGTCGCTATAAGTTTTAAATTATATATATATTTTAAAAAAAAGAATTTTCTAAATGAAGCCGATTTCATAATTTAAAAATGTTTCTTAATTGTTATTTAGACTTTGAATTTTATTTAATTTATTAGATATTGATATCAATATTTTGAGAAAAATTGTTAATAATTATTCGATATTCTCTATTCTATCCTTTCATAACTAAAGCCGTCAAAATTTCACTTGAAAAAATTATTTGTGAATTTATCTTTCCGTTTTTTTTTTATTTTACATTAAATATTTATAACCTTAAAAGTTTGAAATTGATAAAAAATTATAAATGAAAGTGTGGCAATAATGTAAATTGGTAATTTTATTTTTAATAATGGATAGAGAAAATAATGTAATTTTTCGTTGTTTGTTTTAAAATTTATGAATTTCTCAGTTTGAAATCTAATTTAAATTTTAAAAAAATCTACGAAATTCAAGTTATTTTTTCCAGTAGTGTAACATTTTATGGTATTTAATAACGTTTTCCTTTACATTTTCAAAGCTCCATTAAATTTTAGATGTATAACAATGATATTTAATATTCATGAATGGTCATCCTCAAAAAATACAAAGAAGAAAGCAGCTCTTGAAGTTTAACGGAAATATGCGATTTAGATTAAAATACAAAAAATTTTCGTAATGTAGCATTTTCTTGTGACAGTAGATTCAGTTGAAGAGAACTGCAATACTACTTTCGTAACAAATTAGAAGACAAGAATAATTTTTTTTTCAAACTTCAAAGGATATGAAAAGATATTGTGCCAAATAGTTTTTAAGGTGTTTAAACTTCCTAAACCAGATTTTTCCATTATGAGTTTTCCTCAATAATGAACGCTTCCTCATTGTCGAATTATCTAACTCTGCCAATGCCTACCGTTTGAAGCGATTCGGTTTTTTTTCCTTTAGGTAAAAGAGAAAGTGTCGATATTAGAGGTGACACGCATAAAAAGAAGAAAAATATATCTCTCGTGAAAGCAAAAAAAATTTCCCGCACCATGCAATGCATTTTTGACCTCTACATTATCAAGCAGACGTTATAGGTCATTTGATATTATCATAATAGTGTGATATTTCTCTAAAGATGTTTGGTCTTTTAAAACTCTATATATATACACAATATTCTTCGAAAATTAGTCGTAATATAATTTTAATGGGATAAGCTGCGCTGAAAATAATCAATTTATTTCCTTCTTCTATCGTTATTGTAAAATTACGATATTGAAAGCAGAATGTTAAAAAAAAGACTTAAGATCGTATCATACTTGTAAAAACCATCATTTTATTACTTTTTATTTATTTAACGTATACGCAATTGTAGAACGATGAGCATTGATTGTATTGTAATCGGTTGTTTGTGCGATTTCACAAAAAAAAAATTTTGTTTTCCCGAAACGTAGATTCGGGAGCGGCTTATTAAAATTACATATTGGTTCGGTTCTATTCAGTTTAACTACGACTCGTGAAAGTAACTTATTCAACATTAAACATTAGTTTCCAAAGGAAAAAAAAAAGCGGAAGAATATAAAAAGAAAGCAGTGTATATTAAAACAATTGTGGCATGAGTGACGTCACAGATTGAACTTGATCATGGAGCGTGTTTCAGGTCTTTCACCTTATCAGCCATTAAGGTACACAGTCTTTCATATTTAATCTTCCATCTTCTCGGGTCTTGGTCTTACACTATCACCGCATGGCAAATTCATATTCGAGGCCTGATACACCGTTGAATAAATCTTAGTGGTGTGATGTAATGTGGCTGTAACATCTCCAAGTAGGAAATAACTGAATTAATTCATTTAAATAGTTATTTATATTTCATTTTAATAGGATTTTTACATTTGATAAGTATCTCGAGGTGGATTTCCTTATTTTCGGACTATGTATTTCGATTGGATAACTTAACGACGATCTCTTAAATAACTCGCAACTTTGTGAATTGCATATTATAATTCTTTTTAAACAGCTTTTATGATATTGTATTTGAATCTTTTCTTTTAGTTTAATATGAAATAAGAGAATATGCTCTTTCTCACATTAAATTAGTACTTTTTAAAAATATAATTCAAAATGTAAAAAAAATAAAAATTAATATATATATACTTAAAGATATATAAATATTATTTGGTAGTATT
>JAOWBB010011930.1:0-66688 GCA_028565995.1 Ricinus marginatus
CACGGGGTATTTAAATAAAAGGAATAAAAGAGGGGGCGGAAGCAAAGAGGGGATGGGGTTGAGATGGGAGGGGGGTCCCTGCCCCGCAGAGCTCCTGAGTGCCCACACCAGGGCACCCCACAAGGAAACAGGGGGTTTGGAGGTGGGAAAAAGCCGGGATAATGCGGATAAGATGCCCTCCCTGTGGTACCAGCCCTCCAACCGCGGTGCCGGCTCCCACCCCCCCGGCACCCTTGGTGACCCCGCGGCAGTGGCGCCGGCACGCGGGGCAGGTTTGTACATTATTTATTACGAAATATAGAGTTGTGTGTACACCCGCCTGGCTGCTGGGCTTCTCCGGGGGGGTGGGGGTCAGACATGTGTGTTCCTCCCCCTCCCCAGCCCCTGCCCTGTTCGGTAGCACCGCTCCCAGCGGCTCCTGTTTGCCTTGGGGCCGGTTCAGCCGCGCTGGCGGAGGCGCGGGGGGCCCCGTGCCAGCTCCCCGCGGCCGGGGGACGTGGCAGCCGGGGAGGGGGGGCCCCATCCCGCCCCAGGGCCCCCCCCCCGGCACGAGGATGTGCCCAGTGCAGGAGCCGGGCCCCTCCTGGGTGACCCCAACCAGGGTGAGGGGCAGGGGGTGTCCGTCCAGCTGACGTCTGTCTGTCCCCCTCAAGGCTCGCGGTGGGTTTTGTGGGTCCCCCCCTGCACCCCCTCCCACCCCCGGCTCCGGCGGATGCTGTAATGGAACAGGCGGCGTTTATGGGGCCAAACCCGGGACAACATTTCCCTTTTACAACCCGCTTTGGCCCCAGCGCGGCATTTTTTCACCCTTTCGCTGGATGCGGCCGCTCGCGAGATCAAAGGGGACACGAGGCCCCTGGGAAGGGGGGGTCAGGGGGCTTTTGCTAAATCAGCAGCCAAACCCCAGCCCTTCTCCCTCCCCATCCCACCGGGATCGGAACCCACCGCAGCCGGATGCCGGCACGTCGGGTGGGCGACACCTCGGCACAGCGAGGGAGGAGGCACCTGGAATGCCGAGACTCCATCGTGGGGGTCCCACCCCACCCAGATTCTTGGTGCATCCTGTTCTTGGGCCCTGCTTTTCCCTGGATGCTGCCTGTCCCTGGATGCTCCCGGTCCATGAGTGCTTCTAATCCCTGGATACTGCCTGTCCCGAGTGCTGCCCGTCCCTGGATGCTGCTTGTCCTGGGTCCTATTCATCCCTGGATGCTGTTTTTCCCTAGGCACTGCCTTTCCCTGAATTCTGCCTGTCCCTGGGTGCCGAGAGTTGCTCCTCAGGGATCCACATGCCCCTCCACAGGGAAGTCCGAGGGATGCTCCCCCATGGACGCTGCTGGCAGCAGCCGTGGGGCTGGGCAGGTCGTGGGGGCTGGGATCTGGGGGAAATGCCAGCGGGCAGGATTGTTTTCCACCATCTGCTTGGCTTGGTGCAGGCAGCTGCGCGGGCAGGGCAGATGGAAGCGGCTCCCGCTGCTATTTATGGAGCCGGGAAGGAGAACGGGGGGGAAAAGGCAGAAAGCAGCAGGAGAAGGGGCTGGTGGGACCCCCAATCCCAGGGGCACGGAGAAGGGGCCGGGGGCACACGGGCAGGGACGTGCCAGGGCTGCGGGAGGTCCGTGCTGGGTGTCCAGCCCAGCCCCGCATTCCCGAGGGCTGGAAACCTGCCCAGGGTCAGGGGCTGGGCTGGGGGCTGCAGCCAAAACCCTCCTGCTGCTCCCAAAACCCTCCTGCTGCTACCCTCTGGTGTGGGGCTCTACTCCTCAATCCCGAGGGTCCTGCACCTTCCCAGCTCTGGATAAGGAACCCTCTGATGCTGATCCCGAATTCCCACCACCACCACCAGGCAGGCCCACACCCCACCTGTGTGCCTCGGGTTCCAAAATAACCCCCAGGCCCCTCCCGGCTTCCGGGCCATTCTGAGCATCCCTGGCTGCCAGCTGGGATCCTTCAGCCTCTAATTCCCGAATCCTGAGCAGAAAGGGCTGCCACACGGATCTGTGGGACCCACAGCAGCTCCAGAGGGGGACACCCCTGGAGGTGACCGAGATGTGGATTCAACATCGTGGGGTGTGTGTGGAGGGGGGTCCATCCAGCTCCGACGCTGCCCTGGAGGCAGGGACAGGGATGGAAACGTGCCGGGAATGCTCCCGGGTGGCGGGAGCACGGGATGCAGGAGAGGCGGAACGGCGAGGACCGGGGTGCCTGTGGTGAAGGGGAAGGCAGGTGGGGGAGGCTCAGCTGCTTCTTGTTACCCCCCTGCCAAAAGGGAATAGCAGAGCAGGGAAGGGAACAGGAGCCCAGAGCCGGCAGCTCCCGGCCCGCCCCGGCAATTAGGGATGGCCGGAGCCCAACGGCAGCGGGAAGGGGATGTGCCGGCACATCGGCCCCCGCAGCGGGGATGGGGCTCCTGTTTGGATATCCCCTCCTCCAACAGCATCCCTGCATCCCCCAAACCCCCCCCCCCAGCCCCCCGGGGAGATGGGATCCAAGGACAGGGGGTTCCACCACGCTGTGCCCCACGAGCACGTCCTGGCTCAGGCTGGGAACAAAAGCTGCTCGGGGCTGGAAAGCACCTTGGGAAGCTGCTCGACTGCTTCCCTTTCTTCCTTTTTTTTTTTTTTTTTTTCTTTGAAATAATGGAAAATATAATGACAGTGCCTAAATTAAAATAATAAAAGGAAGCAGCTGAAAAGCCGACCCAAAATAGGAGAAAAACCCACGTTTCAGGCTGAGAGGGAACAGGCGCAGGCCGGGGATGAAAGGGAAAAGCAGAGGAGCTGAGCCAGCCCTGGACCCCCCTCTCAGCCCCTCCAAGGGGTCTGGGGGGACTGTACCCCACCATCTGCCAGGGTCAAGCCATGGGGTGGGGGCTGAGGGGGGGGGTGGAGAGAACTCGCAATGGAAAGTGTCCAAATAAACAGGTTTCGCGTAGAATCAAATGTTACAATTACATCAATTAAATGATATAACGAAACCGATATTGAATTACTAAAATTAAATAATTTAAATTGTTTATTCCCTAATCGATCCTTCCAATAAACAAGGAATTTAATTAACCGAAGGCTTAAAGGGAAAATTATTCAAGGCGTTTGGATCAAACCTCCCTGCCGGGAAAATCCGTTTCGAAAAGTCAAAATGTCCTCAAAATATATTTTTGCAATCACTCCCGTTGCGCACAAAGGGATTTCAGGCGACGCTTCATGAAAAGAAAAGAAAATTGTGCACATATATATATATATATATACGCGTCTTAACGGCCATATAATCCGAGAATGTGACTGAACAAACGCTATACATATTATTAAAAAAAAAAAAAAAAGTGCTAAAATTTATTTGTTTAAAAAGTGTTATTAAAAAACGAGATCATGAACGGGTAAAAGCGGAGCTTAAAGGCGATGTGACCAAGTTTTCTTAAAATGAACGGCTTGGCAGATGCAGTCCTCGTAAATCTTTTTGATGAGAGAAAGCTTTTATGTAGTTTGCTCGCAAGTGTTATTAAAAAAAAATTTAAGCGCATAAACCAGGGCGCGCAATAAATTTTCTTCTAATAAACTTGTACATTGGTTTGAGACGGGGGTGAAAGGACAACCATCGTCTGCGGAAGCAACCGGAAAGTAAAATGTCCATCTCATCTTTGAAATAACCCTGATTGGAACATCAATCGCTGTACGATTTTCGATGATATTTTCTCGAATATTTCGGGGTTCAAAAAAAGGGAGCAAAACAGAAGGATAATTCTGCGTTTCCGCAAGAATTTTGTGTGGTGCGCCATAAAAGACGCGCTTCAAAACAACGCGTCTGTTGGATAAATATTAAATGTTATTTTAGCCTTCGCGTTTCGTTTTTCGTAGGTGCCTTCGCTTGAGGATTTCGCCCGAAAAGTTTCGGCGCATTTTTTAAGGAGCGCGAAGGTCCCGAGGTTTTTCGGTTTCCGCTGCGGGGGCCGCTGTCGCCGTCGCCTACCCCGCTTGCCTCGCGATCCTCGTGGAAAGGGGAGCGCTTCGGAAAATGGGAGGAGATCGAGAAATCGTCCCGATCCAAACCGGGCTGATACTGACGAGCGGAGGAAAATATTTTCCTGCACTTCAGCGATCTGGTGACCGGCCCGATAAACGACTGATAAGGACTACAGAAGACAGCCCCCGAGCGCTTTTTTCAGTGTCGTGCGCGGAGATAAGCTTACTGATGAAGGAAACAAAAAAAGAGTGAGAAACGCTTTTAAGGTGCGGTTCCTTGTCTGTTGCGAATATGGCGAAAGGCTTTTCGAAAAGGGCCCAGGAGGGTTTCTCGGTGAGTTGAGTGCGCACCTAACCTGAACCGGGATGCGTCGTTTGTCGGGGCGACGCTGCGAGGGACGCGAACTTTGCTGATTCTTCAGCTGAAGGATTGGAAAAAGCAGAAAAATTTTCCCCTCGATCACTTGAGCGTTGTTCCTTCGGGAAGCCGTTCGCGATGTAGATATGCAAATTTATATTCGTGCAAATGAATAAAAATTGTAAATTCTTGAGTAATTTCTGTAAAAGAAAGGGTGTCCCGTGATGGAATGCTGCATGAATGCTTACATGGCGCATTACGGAAGACAATTTTAATCGCACTTTTTATTTCTTTTGCTGTTTCGTTGCGACGACGGGCGAAACAAACTGTTGGCTTTATTTTTGGTGGAAATATTTTATTTTTATCATTTCACCTTTACCGGTTGTTCGCATATAGTATTTTTTTTCAGATTATGCAGCATCAGTCTGTTGAATTGAGACTTTTATTAAGTAATTTTTGTCTTTAATAGGATAAAAAAGGGAGCAATTACGGCTCGGTGATGGTCTCGTATTCTGAAAGTAAAAAATTCATCCGCGATTTAAGTAGGATCGAAAAGGGAAAAAACTGGACATTGGAAAAACCAGATGGTGGATGGGGTTGGTTAATTGTGCTGGGGGTTGCATTAAGCAATGTAAGTTTATAAATAAATGGACTTATTATCCATGTAAGCAAACTGAAAAAAGGCAAATGAACCCTGTGCGTGGTCGGTTATTTACATTTAACTTTCAAACGTGGCGTTCTCTTATTCTAAACGCTTAATAATCGCAACTCAATTGCTTTTGAGCAGCAATTAGTCTAAATTATAAACGTTAAGCAATTAACTAAACAGAAGAAAATGCAAAAGTAACCTCTTGGCAGCCAGTTATTTTCTATCACTTTATCAGTTGGCTTTTTTTTTTCAATGTTTTTAAGCGTGTTGGAATATTATATATCTTTTGGTTTTTCGGAACTGAAATTGTATTAGATTAATTGATTTGTCGAAGTGCTTGTTGAATTCTTTTTATTAGATCATATTGATCAAAACTTTTTTTTTTTGCACAATCTTGATTTTATTTTAAAATTCTCTCTCTTCGTAAAGCGCTGCAATTTCTGATGTTAAAATCCAAAATCTACACGTAGCTTTTGACTTTTCAGATGACCACTCAATCCATAATTTCGGTGTTTGGTCTGCTCTTTATGCAAAGATTGCCAGCTCTCGATATCGACACAAGTGGAATTTCCCTCATAGTCAGCATTCAAATTACAATACTCAATTTTTCCGGGCTGTTCACTGGACCGATTCTGAAAAAGTTCACCTCTCGCATGGTAGCCATCGTCGGAGCTACTTTTGTATTTTTTGGATTGATTTTAACGGGATTCGCGAATTCACTTTTGACGATCATTTGCAGTTACAGCGCTTTGACGGGTATAGCAAAAGTTTAAACTCCAAATACGTCTCTGCTGTCGATATTTGTAAATTGGGTTCACGATTAACTTTCAGGTTTTGGAATAGGTTGCTTATATACGTCGACATTCGTCGCCGTTAATTCGTATTTCAGCGAATGGCGAGGGAGAGCTGTGGGTTTTACAATCGCGGGAACTGGATTAGGTCAAATGCTGCTGCCATTTTTCATTCGCTACCTGCTGGATGAATATGATTTCCAAGGAGCCGTTCTAATTTTGGCGGCTGTGAGCTCTCACGCTTTTGTGGGAGCTTCCCTGTTTCAACCCGTACAATGGCATATGGTAACAAGCAAAATCATTCGCAGTTTATCCGTCGGAGGACTGATAAACTGGTTGTAAAATAATACATATTTTTTTTTTGCAGAGGAAACATGTACTAGAAGAGAAGGAAAATAAGAAGAAGAATTCGGACTTTAAAAATCTGGACAGGAAGAATGACAAAGATTTGGGTGCGAATTTCAAAAATGATTTTCAAATTTAGGCTTATTTAATGAATAGAATGAATCTAAAAGTACGAGGTACGGCTTGAATCGTTTGCTGACATTTTATTCAGCAAACACAAGGATAAAATACATTCTTTTATTTTACTCTTTGACAAAAACCACAAGGATACTCCCAGATGAAGGGGAAATTTGTAATTCAGATACAGTCTATTTCATCTGTCTTGTTTAGAAGATTTGAGGTTGCAGTAAAAGAGTGAGCGAAATTGTGGAAAAAATTGTAAGGTAAAAAAATAGGGAAATAATAAGAGATAGGAAGAGGCAGTATGTGTTCTGCTACTCCATCCTGTGGGGAAAAGTTATTCTCTTGGGTGCTTCGTTTTTAAAATAAAGGTTCAATTCTGCTTTGTACCACGTTATTCTGACTTCATTCGCATTTGCTTCGTGATTTGCAAATAATTCATGAAAGGTCCGGTTGTTATTTCAAGAGCTCACAGTGAAAATCATATTCGAGTTGTCTATTTAGCCACACTATTTTGACGAAGAAGGAAGTATGAGCTTTAAAGTAATTTTACTTCTTAAAGTAGAAAAATTTCTCCTTCTCCATTCCCTGATCAGTTCTTTGTAGCGTTTAAATTTGGAACGGAAATATATATGCATATCATTGTACCATTAATAGACATGCCCAATAATGAATTTTATTCGTCACAACGGATTTCTTCTATCTCTAACAAATAAGGAATTAAGAACTCGAATAAATTTAGATGTAATAAACATTTAGGGTTCTTAAAAAAAAATTCCACCATAACTCGTTTCACGTTTTTAAATTACAGTTTTATGCAAAAGATTCTTTAATACCTTATCTGTAAGTACTACTGTTAATGCTGAAATTTAAAATATTTTCCATATTATGTATTTGATAACAATATAGAAAATTAATGTTCATAAAAATAATGTTACATTTTTCATTATCAAATATATGACAACTTTAGATCAGAAGATATAAAGAATTTTTTAAATAAAAAGCTTTTTCATATATTACACATTTTTTTGGTAACATTTTCACGAGAATTGATTTTTGGAACCTTTTTTGTAATAAATTTTTTTGAAGTATTTGAAAAGATTGACTTTTTGAGAATGATTTAGAAAGCAGTTAAAATATGAATGGGTAAAAGTCAGGGTGTCACGTCATTTGTAATGTAACATTTGAATGTAACATTTGTTTTATATTTATTTCACGATCTGAATAATTCGTATTATAGGAGGATTGTTATTTTTCAAAATTTCATGTATTTGAATCTCTTTTTGAAACTTTTCCTATTCTCTATTTGCCCTGGAGTTTGATTTCATTCACATTAGCCATATGATGCATAAAGGAATTTCGGGAAAATTATTATTTATGTAAACATCTCCCACGGGATAAAACCAGCATTTTCTGAGAAATTTTTTTTATTGAAATTATTTCTCCAGCTAAACACTTTGGTAAAGAAAAAGTGAAATGAATTGAAATTTCCCCTTTTCAGATGCTGAAAATTCTCCCAAGAATCCCGCAGCATTTCGAAGGGAAAAGAGTGGATTATTTTCCCAGATTTTCCAGACAATGGACTGGGATTTGCTGAAGGATCCGTCATTTTTAAATCTAATAATCGGGCTGGGACTCATCTACTCCAGCAATATTTTGTTCCAAATGTTGTTGCCTTTCTTCTTAGAGGTAAATCGACTTCCATCGGCCTTGTCGGTTTATGCCGATAATTCGGTCTTTTTCTTAGTCTGTCGAATGGGAAACTAATCGACCAATCTCTAAAACATTACAATACAGTATTTATATTGTTAACCTAAGAACATCTGGCTTGGATTAAACCCAAAACGTAAAAGTATATTTTAATATTGGTTTTCAGTCTGTGGGCTATTCAAGGAAGGACATTGCTATTTGTCTGAGTGTGATGTCAGGAGCAGATATTATTGGACGTCTCATTGTTCCGTATATAACTGACATTTTTAAATTAAAAACAAAAACCGTACTTTACTTGGGAGCAGGATTTTCTCTTCTGACACGATCAGGCATGATTCAACAAAATATTAATTTTTTGAAAATTATATCGAGTTTTTCTTACAGAACTAATATGAAATTAGTAAATT
The DNA here is from genome assembly GCA_028565995.1 of Ricinus marginatus. Taxonomy (NCBI): domain Eukaryota; kingdom Metazoa; phylum Arthropoda; class Insecta; order Psocodea; family Ricinidae; genus Ricinus; species Ricinus marginatus. The sequence continues at coordinate 8,337 of JAOWBB010011930.1, forward strand.
CGGTGACGTCGTTAATGTAAAAAATCATCGCCTTCTATAAATATTTAATGATTGATTTGGAATTAAATATTTAATTTGAATTTGAGTTAAATTGCAGTTATTTTTTCATAAGTATTCGGTCCCTTGTTTGTACTAAATATATAAAATTATCGTTATAGAAATATATTTTAAAGACCACGACGATACGTAAATTTACGATGTGTAATTAAATTGTTACAAAATTTACAGCACATTTAAAATCTTTTTCTTTCAGGAGTGATACTGTATAACAAAAACTTTGATCAACTTAATTTTACCTTGTTATTGGTTGCGATATGTGGGATATTTCGATCTGCCATAGTGTGTAACATTAATTTGTCCGTAGCAGATCAAACTTCACCGGAAAAGCTACCGTCAGCTCTTGGATTTCACATGGTTTTTAAAGCCCTTTCCGTATTAATTTTCGGGCCCGTAACTGGTACGTATAACAATGGTATGAATACGGATCAAGAAAGATGCTGTACAGTGCAAATTTTTAACAAATCCTGAATGAATAATACATTAAATGCAGTATTTGTACATTAGTGCAGGTTAACTTTTAAATTAAAATTTGTCCCCATTAGCGAAAGTGAAAAATTATATTTTCTTTTATTGGCGACGATCAATTGAAACTAAGGCTTGTGCATGAATTGAAATTAATAATGTCATTGCTTTTAATAAACGATTCTTTTCTTTTCTTCAGGTTTTCTTCGTGACTATACCAAAAGTTATTTTTTAAGCATGCACATCATGAACGTATTTTTCCTCGGGTTACCCTTTTTATCGTGGCTTCTCGAACACGTTGCTTCAAAACGGAGACTCAGATAACAATGGGTGAAAAATTTAAGTCTCTCCTATTTGGGTTAAAACATGAAATTAAATCTATCTCGATAATGCGCAGCCTAGGTAAATGCGAGAAGAAATACAGCAATTATTTTGCCGACATTTTTGCGGTCTTTGCTTTTAACTTTTTGAAAACTGTCTGTTACATTAAATGTTATTAGTAATTAAAAAGCGGGCTCGGACATTGTGGAATTTACCGGACAGCCATTTCCTCGCGGGCGTTCGAATTGGAACCCAACCTTATTTCGAGTACTTTGTGCAACCGCCGATCCCTCAGAAGGCAATTTACATATTTCCAGCTATTTAATATCTTATAACCCGAGTGATTGATTCCTTAATCGCAGCTACCGGCATTTGCATGTCGTTATATATTATCTATTTTGCCAGAACCAAAAGAATAAACAAAGAGTCAGCGAGTAACTTTTTTCAAGTTTTCCACTTAATTTCGTCGTCTCCGTCTCGTGATTGACTTTCTTTTGCGGAAAATTATTTTTTTTTTTTTTTTTTAAAATTTTTTCCGGTTCTCATTTATTCATGAAGCAGTGAAAAGTCCGCAGACATCGGCAGGGACGCCGGGGCGCCTTAGCTTGCAATTTTTCGCCACCTCTTCCCGCCCAAAAAGCAGTTATCGAAGCGGCAGAATATGTAATTAATGACTTTTCTTCGCCTAAGTGAGGACTTGCTTAGTTTTCCATTTATTCCGGCTTAACGCAATAACTTTTTTTCCTTCCCGTTTTTTCGGGTCGGAAAAAAAATTCCTGTTTGTCCCCTTCTGAAGATCCTTTTTTTTGCATTGCTGCGAATTCTAATTTGCTTTCAAATTATAATACTTTAAAGTCCGTCGTTTGAGTTTTCCCAGTGGAACGGTAATTTGTTCGAAATAAATGGAAAATATTTCGGGGGCAAAAATTTTCGATGAATTTGATTATAAAACGATTTCTTGTGCGGAGGCGATGACGGAATCCTTGATTACATTCAGAAAATCGATTTTTTGAAATCAAAATACGGCAGCATCCAGGGCGTCCCTCTCAGGTATTTCTTAAAAATTCAAAATTATCGCGACCGGAGATGAAATTTAATTTCAATCGGGATTAAATAATGGAAAAGCGAACCGGGGGCAAATTGAAGAAAAATAAAAAAAATTGTGCATGGTGGCAGAAAATCGCCGACGTTAAGGCGACGGCGTCGTTAAGTGCAATCCGAGCAAAGGAAGTATCGCGGAAATTCGGACAAATATACTTCCTTAAAAGATTTTTTCTTCTTCTCTTGTTTTTCTTTATATTTCTTAAGGGATTTACTCTATCTCCAGATTTATTTCAAGTCTTAATGCTACACTAAAACTCTTCAATTCTGCTTTTCACTCGCATAGTATAACTTTATAAAAAATTTTTTTCCCATGTAATGTAATTGGAATTTATTCTTCGGATGAAATCTTTTTGCAGTCCGCAGATATATATATATATATACGGGCACACGCAAAAGATGTTAGAATTTTCCAACATTTTCGCTCAATATGCGAGATGGAACATTTCTCTGTCGGCTTGTCGAAAGGAAACGACGAATCCCAATTTAAATAAAAAAAAAAAAAAAAAAATCAGTTACAAAATACAAGGTTCGGGTCGGATTTTACGTAAAAATGTAATAAATAATTTTGCAGAAGTTAATAATTTGAATAGGTTGCGAAATTTTAATGTTTTTAAAATAACATGTTATTGGGTTCGAAGTATTGGTTGAAAATTATCAACAGCTGTTACTTTTAAATTATGTTTTTAAAACTGCTAAAGTATGTATTAAAAATCCTGAAAGATACAATAAAAAACATAAATCTCGGTGAAAGATTGTACGATTTACGTTGAAAATATAGTTTTAATAAATAACAGAAAAATTGGCTTAGTTTTATATGCATCGACATTTTGAAAAAGTCGATAATTCCGTAATAAATGATGAAAATTTACAGTAAATAAAAATTAAAGATTTGTGGATGACCGTACAAAAAGTGATGAATGCAATAGCGGTTTTCATTAGATATTCTTCACTAAATATTGAGTTATTGTATGTGGAGTTCGGTGTTCATCAGTGTTGTTGTTATAACATATATTTGATGTGTGTTAAGCCACCGCTAAAGATGATAAGCTCTGACATTAAAACACCATGAGTTAGGAGGAAGCGCCTTCACAGTACAATACAAATTTGAAGTTTTCCTAACTAAAATAATTAACATATATTCCCGAGTTGGTTTATCGTGTTTTGCACGAGTAAAAGTTCCTGAGTATGAATTAGCAGTATGAAGAATGGGAATCTTGCAGAACGACAGTTAAAGACGTTCTTTGCGTTAAAGAAAAAATACCAAGAGCATAAAAGAAAGAGGAAATATTCATTTCTTCCGTGCTTTTGATGTAAAATTGAGGACTTGCATACCCGGTCATGCATGGCTTTTATTTTCCATATTTTCATCCGCAGAACACTCATTTATTATTTATAAATTTCATTCTTCATTCAGAATTTGGAATTCAGCTTTAATACAAGCAGGTTTAATAAATTCACAAATTTCGGAGCTGCTGATTCTCTCGGCTTATTTCTAAACTAATATAAAATTCATTCTATGCCTATCTGCATTATTTAGATTCTTAACTCCCGCGATGAAATTACTCCGTTACCTAAAAAACTGAATGTACTAGTAATTAAATTCATCAAGTTTACATGATTATCAAATTAATATGTGTATATAAATATGCTTTTAGAACTATCGATTAATAATGACTAAGATGTTAAAGTACATCTTTTTCCATGAAGTTACATAAAAAGCATATTTCATATGTTCATAAGTGTGATAATTATTAAATGTTACTTTCCTCTTTAATATGATTTGGCAAATTAGTGTATAGTCTTCATATACGTAAAATTGAAAATGAATTACTTTATACGAAAGGCTGAATAGCTCTAAGAAAATAAATTTGATAACCTAGGCATTAATTAAGTGATTAATAGCTTTAATAGAAAATTTGATAAATTTATTGTTTAATAGTTACTGATAAACCTTAAAATAGCTTCTTTTTTAGATTAGCTGGCTAATTTTTACATCTTTATGTGGCTTAATAAAGGACAAATACTACTAGAGTGAAGATATTAAACTAATTATGAAAATTAAATAAGAACATTGAAATATGTTCTTTATTAAATATTTAAATGAAAGATATCCAAGTTTTGTAAGTAAAATTGATAAAAAAATTAGTTTAATGAGAAAATAATAATATAACAAATTTCTGACTACTACAAAAAGCCGTGATAGACTCCATCATTAGAACGGTAAAAATGCCATTTAATACATGTGATATTCATATAACAAAATCATTAGTTCAGCTATGCAAAGAGTTGTTGCCCTAATCGTGATGTTAAACTTTGTGTGCTCTTGCAATGCATTTATTTTATATATCAGTCTTCTTTCTATCTTATTACTAAATATTTACAATTTTAGAATCTCATTTTGGTGATCCTGCGTCTAATTTTTGTCAGATGAAATACGTTTTCCATTGCAGTCCCAGTTGAAATGTCTTAATTATTTTTACTAAATGTTTTTTATATCAATCAAATTCTCGTGTAAAAAAATTTTGTTATAAGAGATGTATTCTTTGGAAACTATATCATTTGTTCTTTCTAAAAGTAGATAACCACATGATCGACGATGATGTTTAAGAGATAAAATAAGTATATATAAAGTTGATTCCTAATCAGTTGTAATTAATATTTTTCAAATTGTTTAGCCTTCGCATGTGGTAAAGGCAAAATCATCAGGTATGCAAAATAAATGCATGACTGTCTAGAGGTTACACTACACTTAGCAACTGTATTTCATTATTTGATGTTCATTTAGTGCAGTTGCGGAATTGAGAGTTATTTTGAACATTTATGAATTATATTTCCGCTGATGCAGGTTAGATTAGTTGAAATCTTCAGTCCAATGTTTTAATAAATTTCTGTATCTTTTTCATATTTATATTATTTAGCATAATCAAATACACTAAGAAGCGATTAGATATAGTCCTGCGCTTGGATGTAAAAGATGAAATCCATTTTCATTTTCGGTATTATACTGAAACTCTTAACAAAGTTTTTATTCACGCACCAAGGAATAACCAATTAAAAAGACTATGTTTACTTCAAATATCTTTCCATAAAAAAATATTGGTTAAAACTTTAATAAGTCTCTGAAACTTCGTCGATATTTTAAGGTTGATCGACAATGTTAAGTAATTTATTTATTTATTCACGAAATCGGATAGACAATAAGTAATAGATGGATTCGATGTTGGTTTCTGAGCGTTTATTTCAATCAGGATTTTGATGAAATTTCGTGACCGAATCATTATTATTTAATCCGCTCCGAAAATAATTGTCACTGGGAAATGCTGGGAAATTTATAAAAATGCAAAGGCATTAAAACAATGAATTATTACGATGGTTTACTAGCTTGTGCATAAAATACTAACGAAAAAAGATATGAACTGAACCGGAGAGAAGATATTAATTCATTTAAAGTTAGATGACAAGACTAATGAAAGAATATTCCGTTTTCACTGTATAAACCTGATCCAACCATAACTCTTTTGACAAATCCTAAAGAGAAATGAAATGAAGAAAAACAGTGACGTAAACTTATCTAATACAAATCTTATTGCCTTTTCTGTGTATCTCTTCAATTCTTTCTTCTTTTCCCAAATAAGCCATTCTTGTTTTCGAGCTTCAATGGTTTACTCAGGTTCAGCAAGATAATAATTTTAACTCGAAAAATTGTTCATCTTTCGTTTTCGTCAGGTATGTAACTTTGGGGTGTTTTTTAAAAAGGTTCGTCCTTAAAGAAAAAAAAAAACAAATTTAGATTATAGTTAAAGGCTGATTTATCTGTAAAGCGAAAAATCCGTTTCTTTATCGTGTTGAAACCATTATTTCGAAGCCAAGAATGATTCTGTGAATTTGGGATCCTCCAAAACATTGTAGAGAACGCAATTTAAAGGAAAACCAATCTTGGTGGTACACCCTGGAGTATTTATGGAAAATGCGGATGCGGACAGAATTTAAAAGACCGGATCAATTTGTGGATAATAATATACAATTCGAAGGAGCCAAAGAATTTATGACAAGATTTGGAACTTTTAGCTTTTTTCAATTTTAAAATTAATGTTTCGAAACAAAAACTATCAACGTTATCTATTTTACTGGTTAAATTCACGGCTCTATGAGTGCACTGTTTTTGTAATAGTTTTCATTAAATATTTTTATCTGTTTGCATTGTGCTTTTGGACGGAGCTACACTTCGTGCAAGTCTCCTGTCACACATCGAGATGCCATTCTCAGATACGGCAATGATGGCAAAATTTTGCCTTGGGTTTGCACGCTCATATCCGTTCAATTTTTGGGACGTTTAGAGGAAAATAACGACCTACCGACACGGTTTGAAGTGAAGATTTCGACGGTGCTGCATGATTTTTCACTTACCGCAAATCGGACCGTGAATTTTACCGCAAACCGATGGCGTGCACGGGGTAAATCGATGCCCGGAGCAGTGTCGAGGATCACCAAGGCACGCTGGGAATCTCTTCGGTCGCGTTGAAAGTCGGCGGCGAGGCAGCGGGCCCTCGGTTCCCTCTGCCGACAGGAGCGATCTGCGGATCGGGGTTGGCGAGGAGCCCGAGATGGAAGCGAGGCTTCCGTTTTCGCGCGGTTTCGTCCCGAGTTCCGGTCAGGACCGGAAATTGGCGAGGGGGAGGGACGCCCTCCCTTACGCTCAACAGTCGGGCCCCATTTTCGGATTCGGAAAAGTGAGCCATCGTTCGGTTCCCGTCGAAAAGCCATTAAAGAAAGGCGAGGCGACAATGGAGGAAGCCACCGCTAATGATGTAGCAGTTTTTGGCATCCTCACAAAGAAAGCGACGAGTGTCGTTGTCATGCGAGATTCACGCCCGTCTTATCATCTGGACTGCTTCCAGCTTAGACGCGGCAAATGTACCGAAATAATTGATAAAGGATGGGGCTTCCAGATAACAATGGACAGTTGCTTCCTCAACTTTATCGGATCTATTCTTCTTGAGTCATTATCTGATCCCGGAGGCCTTGCGCATCGAATGGGAAACGACTCCCGAGCGGTTCCGGAAGACCGGGAGATCGCGTTGCCGCGGATTTCGCACGGCGGACCCGAAGCCGGGACCTCGTTGCCTTTGCATTTTGAATTTAAAACGCGAAAGGAAGAATAAATAAAACGAAATAAATACTCTTTCCAATTTTACCGTAAAATGTCTCGTCTCATGAAGTTGTTTTTGAATAAGAAACAAGTGATCCATGAAAAATTTTTATGCTTCTGTTCTTTTGCCTTTTTACAATTCGTTTTTTTTCGTAAAAGCCACTTCCTCCTCTTTCCTTTTGATTTTCCTTTTCATGCTTTCCTTTTACTCACGCATGTGTTTTTTTTTTTTTTTTTCAGCCCTCTCCTTCTCCACTCTTAGAATGTGAGAGATGCCGTTTCGGAGCAAGGGCCCGAAGAGTTTTTTTTATCCGGGGGCCCGCCGCCCTAAATCGAAATCCAAATAAAGAAGCTTCGAAACCTGCAAAAAAAAAGCACAATGAAGTTTCGTTTCTGTTTCCGGGGAAAATTTTTTTTTTTCCGCATGCCGAGAGTTCGAAAGGCGGGGAAGAAGAAGAAGAAGAGGAGGGAAAAAAGTCAGGTTTTCCTCGGCGTTGCGCCACAGTGCTCGCGGATGCGAACCGAAACCAAATCAAGAAAAATAATTGTTTCAAATCGATAGGATGTTTCCTCCGTCAAAAGGTTCGCCGCGAGATGTTGTCCAAAGTGCTTTACGCCATTGAAAAATGGAAAAGGAGCGGGGAAACTTCCACGGATCCCGCTGCACTCGCAGAATCCCGAGGTTGGTAACGCTGCGGACAGGAAAAGAATATCGTCGCTTGGTCGGAGAGCTGTATCTCGCGTTAGGCATCCTCGAATGGTTGGCTTATCGGGGCGGGCCCTGCTCTTGATTCCCCAAAATGTTAAATGTTTACAATCTGGCTTCCTCCTCCGATATTCTGCCTATTCATCAAAAGTCGTTCCTTTTCTCCGGTTTCTGCAGTTTGCCCCGAAATTTCATTTCCTTTTATCTTTCATTAACCATTCAAAGGGTTGATCTTTATGTCAACATTAGAATGTAACGCGGTTATTCAACTCTTGGGAGATCAATTTCGGCATAATTTTGTGGCACTGGCTTCTGCAAGCTGCCACCGATGCTCCAAGATTAATTTCGTAAATAATATTCTCTTTACCTTGGGATTCTCGTTTCACAAAGACGGTCTTGCGTTCGTAACTGCGATTTCAGTGCCTGCGATTCCCACTTATTAAAATCGATCAGGTTTAACTGGAAGAAAAGGAATCTTTCGGATCCGTCCCGGATCGTGAGAGAGATCACGGAGAGATCGATCGGAGCGGGAAAACGTAATTTTTTCTGAAGATTTTCCTTTTTTTTTTCTGCGGGATTCCCGCGTGTGACGATCCGAATGCTGCCGGGTTCTCCCGCCGTTAATTCCCCCGGTCCGACTTCGCGAAAGACCCGGAAAGTCTCGCCCGGGGATTTTCACACTTTTGCGATAGATCGGTTTTAAGTGCGCGGATTTTCCCGGCGAGGAGAGGAGGCGGGAGCGATTAAAATTTGAGATTTTTTCGGAAAAAGGAGCGCCGGTGATCGTCCCCGGTGCCTCGGAGCTTTCCTCTTCCACGGGAGGGGTCCGAGTTGGAATCCCGGTGGCATTCGCGGGAGCTCACCCGTTCGAGCCGCGGACGGAGAAGGCTTCCGGGGATCCTCAAAATTAGCCGAACTCACTTCCGGGACGAAAAATTTTTCATTTTTTTCACTGCCGAGCCGCAAGTTTTCCGGGATCGTGGGAATGAACGGGCTGTCACCGAGGATTATGCCGACTTGATAACTTTTCCCAGTTTCTCAGATAAGTCGCGGAAAACGGGAATATTAGCAGAAGAAAGAATAAAACTTTTCGGTTTTCATTTCAAATATGTACCCTTCCTTTCGTCCTGCCATCTATTATTTCGAGCGAATGGCGAAGGAAAAAAATTTCCTCCATTCCGACTTTATTCTTCGATTTTCTTTGCAAACTAAGATTTAGATTGTGCGGACGGAATAATGAAGAAAAGCAAGTTTGAAACATGAGGGAAAGTTTGCTCCGTCTTATCCTTCGGTAAGCTTCGCTCGCGAAGAAACATGTATCGTTGGTCTTGGATTACCTTAATTCGAGGCATATTTTGGGCGATATCGGGGGTTTTTTTTTTGCCGGAGCCTCTTCAGAGCGCCAGATTTGCAGAGGCGTCCGGGGAAGCGCAGCGGAAGAAGTGCTTCCTGTGCCCCGGGTCTTCCAATTCCTTAAAAGTGGTTGGTCCCACCCCCGGGACGACATTTCACGTCCGCATCAAAAGCCGGCGAATCTCCCTTAATTTGCAATAAGTCAAATTTTTCCAATTCTCCGCCCTTCAACAGGGATTAATCATAAAGCCGGGGCGAAAACTTCGTCGTTCTTGCAGGTAATAACTTTTGAAACGAGGGCCCGAATTGTCTCGGGATGCTTTCAGGTCGTTTTGATCATTTCCTCAAAATAAATGCCAAATCATCGGATTCAGCTTTTTATTTTGAGCTTTTAACTTTAATTGTAAAATTTTACTTTCCGATGGAAGTTTGATATTCACCTTTCGAGCAATTTGAAATGGGAGGTGAGCTGGGGTCGTGATCTCTTCGTCAACTCCAGTTTGAAAGTTTTCCAGCTGAAAAAGGAGCAAATGGTCTTTGGGAGCGGGCCGGACCGATGCGAGAAGGCATTATTTTCCCCGCCTATTCCATACAGCGAAACTGTTTGATTCCGAAGCGGTCGGTCTACACTCCGGTCAACCTTCAATTAACTCGACATAAATAAGTCGTAAATTGCAGCAAAAACGCGGCGAATAATCATTACGTGCTGCAGCCGCGAACGGCGGAGTTTTTCTTCGGCAATAATTTATCTCCTATTGAAACACGTTAACTTCGCGGAGGGTGACTTCCGGCGCAGCGAGATTTTCCTCCTTCCGACTTCTTCGGTTTCATCTCCCCGTCTCGATAATAACTCTTTATTTTCTTCATTGGCCGTCAGGAAAAGCGTAATTTTTTTACTTCGGGGTCGCCCAACAAGGTTTCGCGAGGCAAAGCGCGAGACTCGCGAGGGCCGAAATGGCGAATTATCCCTCTCCCGAGCCACGTGATGAAAGCTCCTGGGGTGGGAAAGGTTTTCCCCTGTCAGCAGCAAATCTTTTTTCCGCTTCTGTTTATTTCCCTCTGCGCTGCACAAAAGGAGCCCCTCGATTTCCCTGGCAGTTTTCCAGTCTAATGTATTGATTTCCTTATAATTATCATCGTGACATTTTCCTCCTCATGCTGTTGTTCTTAATGGGTCACGGACAAGAGATTCCCACGCATTCGCATTTTGAATGCTGCTTCGGGCAATCGTCGGACCCTGGAATCGGCAACTCGAACCGGACCCGGTCCACCGGGAATGCGGCGGGCTTCGGTGGGAGTTTTCGTGAACTCCTTTTCGGTATCCCGAAATTCGTGAAAATGTAAAAAAAATCTATCAAAGACAACTGAGGAGAATTATCAGAAAGGTGAAATTCAATTACAGGAAAGGCTTGAAATATTTTCCGGGCCATAATAAAAATTTAATGCCGCACCCTGAAAAAGACATCAATCTTGCGGATTGGAGGATGCGAAGGTTGAGCGATCTCGGGGAACAAGATGAAGATTCCGGCTGGAAATATATCGTTTCTCGTAAGTGGAGGCCATCCCGGGATTAATAAGACCTCCAGCGAACAGGAGTGTGTACATAATGAGTCGGGAACGGAAACGGAAAGATGTTGGAGAACGGCAGAAAGCGCACGACAGGGCGGGTTCGTTCGACAGAAGGCGAAGCAATCAATACGAAATCTGTTACTTATTTAAATAATCATTTTTAAATCAACTGTTTACAATAAGAACGATGAATTTCTTAACAACTTAATAATTCGAATCGAAGAGTTGCATTACAAAAGTTAAATTACATTTTGTTTAAAACTTGATTTTCACGAAGTTTACGATTGAAGAATAATGTAAATTTTGCTAAATTTTGTGGATTTTGAGGAGAAGCGAAGCTGAGTTTCTGAAAAAGAAAATAAAATTTTTTTAATTCCCATTGACTGAAAAGCTTTTTCTTGTTTTGGGAAACATTTACCTTTCAATCTTATTAGGTGGAATTATTCGGCCACGTCCTAGCATTAAATTAATAAAAGCGAATTGCTTAAGGAAATCAAAGTGCTAATAATCTCATTTAACAAGAACGTCGTCAACGGGCTGAATATAAAAAAATAATAAAAAAAAAAATTTATCATTATTTTTTTTGCTTCCTTAAACACAAGTTTGAAAAAAAGGAATTATATGGTAAACACAACTAATTATGTAAACTTTTGCTTCAATATCCTGAAAATATAATTCGACTTTTTTCTTCTCGCAAAAGCATCTTTAAACGCTTTTACGACTAAATGAACCATCTATTTATGCACTGAAATTGAGCCGAAAAGAAGGGATGGGACTAATCCAGTGTTATAAATTATGAATAGCGATCGAGGTATTTTTGTAGAAATTCAAGCGGGAAACCAATCCATTATTCGTAGATAGCAGCGAACGGCGACCGATTCAGTGCATGCGGGGCAGACCGGCGATCGGGCAAACAATTTGGGAGGTAGCGAAAAAAAAAAAAATGTGAGAATCAGCAGAAGCTGCTGGTTACCCGGAAAAAGAAGCCGAGAACCAACTTCACCGTCAGCAAAAGAGGCGGCAGGCAGCTCGTCCAGAAGCTTTCAAGTCTGACGTTCAGATTAATTAGTAAACGTCCCGGGTATGAAATATTAAATGAAAGTTTTTTTCGTTAACATGAAATGCTTCTAATTTTCGTTAGAGAGCAACATTAGAAAATCAGAATAACGCTGATAATTTATAATTCCTAACTCAAAGTAAATGGTTACTGCTTTATTTTTTATTTGTATTTTTATTTTGCTGCAAAGTCAAGCTAGATCATTAACTTCTATTTAACCGGTCATGAATCTCCAGCTTTACCACTGACTGATGAAAAAAAAAAAAAAATGTTTGCGAATAACAAAAAGTGTCTGATCCTACCATTAATCATCAGGAAAAATCTTAAAAGGCTTTTGTGGTGATTGAACTTTTACGTAATTTGAAGATCGGTTCATTTTCGTTGGCTAAAAAAAAGAGAATGGGTTAACATAATTGTTAATTTTTCATCATATTAAAGCATTTAAAGATTTTGATTTAAGCAAGATGTAATGCTTTAAAATTACCTGACGAAATACGGGGAAATTTTACAGCGTCGGTTTGTCATTATAAATATATCGCGTATATTTTGTATGAATATACCGTAAATATTTTGTGATTTGGTCATTATAAATATAAAGAAAAAAATACATTCATATGTAAGTAAAAGCAGAAAAAGCAGTTTAAAATTGAACTAGCTGCATTTTCGGAAGATTATTCCGTTCATTTTGAAATTTTTACATAAAATTTATTGTTCTTCATTGCACACGTTTATCTCTAAATAAAATATGCTGCATTCACTCTCATTTATATTCATCCTCGATCTTTGAAAAGCAAGTAAATTAACAGAAATGGTTATTTTTTATTCATTTCGGCGCCAACAAATGTATCGGAAAAAAAAAGGAAATACTGAAATTCAAATCAGTTAAACATATTAAATTTAGCTTTTTAACAATTTTTCGGAAAATTACATTTCATTACTTTTTTGCCTTATTCATAGCGCCGATCTGCGGCTTTCCTTGAAATACACAAATCAAGTTAAAAATATTCTTGGTTGACGCAGTGGACGGATTAAAATAGGGAAATCAATTTTAATTTTTGAATTTCGAACAAGGCATTAAGAAACTCGTCTTTCGAATTCTAACTTTTCCTCTTCTTTTTGCACATTACAAATTCATGCAACACGAAAGTTTGCATACATAAATTTTAATCGCAATTTCGGAAAGGAACACAAAAAAAAAAAAATTATTTATAAGTATCCTCCGATCCGGGATGGCACGGACGAAGTAAAAATTGATATCGAGCATTCTGCAGAGCACGAGAGAGTCGTTACCATGGAGTCATCTCCTGCCACGGCATTTCGCATCGAGATTGGTTCAGACCGATAGTCAAAAACTGAATGGAGAAGTGTCTTGGGAAGTTCGCAGCAATTTTCTCGTGTTTTAGGTTCTTTCGATTCACAGTTGGATAGGATGGAAAGTACTGAAGACAGGATTCCTTAGTCGCTAAACGAGGTCATTAACGTTCTATTGTTGTAAAACATTCACCGCAGAATGTCAGCATCTCTGCCCTCTTCTCCTCTCTCCCTTCGCCCTTGTCTGCTCCGAAAGTTCCAGAATATTCTAAAACTTCATCGAAATCACTTCTTCATTATGATTATAAACGAGCAGTTTAAACTTTGATCCCAGCGATTTGAATGGTTCCTTTTATTTTCCCTGCGGCAAAAATTAAAATTTTTCCACATCGTTCGGGGCTAGCTGCAGCTCGTGAAACGCGGGACGATTTTGGAACCGCGGGGAAGGTCGAAAGGCATCGGCAGCAGACGACGCGGCACGAAATGATTCCGGACAATGGCTGGCAGGAGGCATTCGGCTCGTAAGCTGAACAAAATTCGCCACCCGATCCGGAGCGTCAGGAAAGGCAGAATAAAATTCGGGACTCGATCTCGTCCAAGCGTCATTAAACGATAAATGGTTCGTTTGCTGCTTTTGTTAAATGTGAAACAAGAAGCTGCAGCAGCGCACGTAAAAACTCTAATAGCGAAAAAATCATTTTGCTTCAGCGAAAGAGTGCTAAGATTATAAATATCGTTAACGTGAAATCCAAAACTTGTCACCGTCTCATTATATGGAGCATTCAGGTAAGTTGTCTGATATCGGGTTGTACATAAAATATTGGGACATCAACGATATAAATGAAATTAAGGTAATTTATTTAAAATATGCATCAAACTTGGAATTATTTTTCGACATGAAAGACGATGCGGTTAATCAGCTAAGTTTCATCCACGCGAAAATAAATTGAATGTAGCAGAATTCAAAATAATTTTTGCAAGAAATACTCTGGCGTTTTTTGCGCAAATATTAGAAAGTTTTAATTTAAAATATTTTGTCATTCGATAGCCGGTGAGAAAATTTAAAATCCAAACGGACGCGTATATGGAACATTTTGTACTTTACAATGCTGAAACTTCTTGATGTTTTCGTTTTAAAAAAAAAAAAAAAAAAAAATATGAAATTATAACTTTCGTGAAAGTTTAATTTTTATCTCGGCAGTTTAAGAGTCTGCCGAGGCTGGAAAAGAAAATCTCAAAAGTTTCAAAAATGGATTTACTCATCCGACTATAAATAATCCACTTCGGACCGGGGAATAAAAGAACACTTTATCATACCAATCATTTGCACTCTACGTGATCGCATATAATTAATTATTTTTGTCAAATATCTTGGAATACAAATAATTTTTAAACTGAAGAAATAACCCAAAATCAATCCATTTCCGCTGTAACTCTGAAGCTTCTGCAGTGGAGCCGAGGAGTAAAATTTGAGAACGTTTAAGGTGAAGATAATTTTACAGTCAAATTCTGGAACAATAATATTCATCGTCCTCTTGCTTATTGTGAAAACCGCAGAAAATGGCCGACCGTGGATCTTCGACCGAATTTGTAACCTCGCAAAAATCAGGTGTTAAGGCAGGATTGTAAATATTTCGATTTGAATTTTTAAATTATTTATACAATGTAAATATCGGCAATCGAACTTATTTCTAGCCCCTTTTCCGTGGGGAACATGTGTCCTTTTCTGGACATTGTATCATGCAGACTGTTGTGTCCTGTGTTTCGCGCAAATTTACCAGTGCGCTGATTTTTTTTTTACCCATTTTTGCAGATTTGCAATCCTTAAAATCATGCAATTACAAGCAAAAAAAAAAAAAAAAATGGAAAAAAATTCTATATTCTTAAGCTCTTTTTTTTCCTTCTTTCGATTTATTTTTGTTTACAGCTCGGCAAATGAACTTTTATTCCAGAGGGATTAAAGGGTAAATAATTGGTTTTGTGAAAATAGTATTGGAGGACTGCAAATAGCCGAAGCCCGAAGGTAAGATTACACGGGAAAGCGTTATTTAGACGTCTTCAAAAGCAGATCGGAATCATGGATCTTTTGCTGTGAAAAATCAAATAATTTCACTAAAGCACGGCGCCGCCGAAGTTTCATTCCTAAGCCCCGCTTTAATCTTTTTCCCAAAAGCCTTTCGCAGCAGTTTTCTGCCAAACGCTAAAACATTAGCAGGAAAATGGTTGAGGATGCAGGATGTAAAGGAATTTCGAATGAATTATCCGCACCACTTATTGAAATTTTATTAAATACAACAGTGTAAAAATTAAAACTTTAAATTATCTGTTTTACTGTATATGAACAGAAAAAGCAGTTTTTATGTACAAAAATTTTTTTTTATAAATACATATTTATGTTAATGAAAGAACTTTTGACAGTCGACCATGTTTCCTCCTCGGGCTTCACATTAGTGTTTTAAATGTGCCAAAATAACCGTCAATATTATTTTTAAGTTTACATGATAAAATGTAGTGCAAGAAAACGATGCGAAAGTTAAGGAAAAATTATTTAATAGTTTCTAATCACTGATTATGATAAAAGTCATTTCTAGTGAAAAATTACGCGATGTTTAAATAACAATATCTGGAAATAATTCATGTATAATAATTAACATCTGTTTTGAAAAAAAAGCTTGAAGTAAATGCCGAATTTTTATTCTTCTTAGAGAAGTAAAATATTAATAATTGTATTTGGTTGAAAAATCGTTCTAATTATATTGTTGAAATCCAAAAATTATAATAAAGAATCAAATATAAAAATTTGAATAATTTGGAAAATACAGTTATGAAATCGCAACACGAAAAAAACCTATTATCTAATGCTTTGACTATAAGGAAATTTGAATAAACTGCAGATAGTTATATTGCAAAATATATTTATAAAATAATTTTTGTTGTATTTCCACACTAAACGAAACTTTTGGAAATTATTTTAATATTTAACTGTTATAATTTAGAACATCCGATTTGATTTGAAATAGATAAATGCTTTAATTCATTTAGTGATAAGGTGAATATTCAAAATCTAGCATTTTCATTAAGATATTGTCTCTCCACTGGGATAAATATTTTTCGAAACATGGTCGAGTTTTACAATTTCTTTTTATTGTCAAAATACAAATTATAAAATCTAACCAATTGATCTAAAACGTCAACAGTAAACGATCGGCGGATAGTTAGCATAACTTGGTTTTGTTAATTTTTTTAACAAATAGCAGAAAATAAATAATGTAGTAACGCATTGGCTGAATTAACGCGATGATAAAATGTGTCTCGTAAATCGGAATGTTTATTTAGCGATGAAGAATTGCTTAATTTTCAATTCAAAGACGAAAGGAATGGGAGTATAAGGTGAAATAAAAAGAAATTAAGGAAGAAATATATGTAAAAAGCAAAAACCGAACACGATAACGTTATTGTAGTTATGCGAGATTTTGCTTGTGGAATATCGGTTTCCGCTTTTTACAGACGGCGATTGCATGTCATCGGATGACGACGACTGATAGGTCCCTCGCACGGGGGGCCCAAGAGTCCCTCCTGAAAATCCCCAAGAATTTCGACCTAGGACTGTGTTAGTAAGTTCGTCGTCGGTGTCCTGCTCGGCCGAACCGTACTGATCAACGTAATCTTCCTCGTCGTAAGGCGGTCGAAAGGCTCGTGTTGGACCGGGAATTTCTGAAATATATCATCAGATAATTGAGGAGGAATCAGGAGGCGACACTTACTTCATCGTCTTTCAGCTTCTCTTAAGTGTTCCTGCCGTGCATCGTATAAAAAACCGAGAAATATTTGGCCTGGACAACCTAAAAAAAGGTGCGCAGCAGCAGTTAAACTACGTCAAATTGTAAAAAAAATAAATTCTTATCGCTTGCATCGTTTCGAAGTGCTACCTGAAGAGTCTGAAGCGATGCAGTTTTTAAGAAGCTCTTGGTATGGTTAACAAATCGAGTTTTCTGAACTCGCACGTCAGCAATCGGTTCGGAGGCAAAATGACGCTAAAATTTGTTGCAATTTGCCAAAAGTTCGCCGAATTTTAAAAATTCATCCGCGGTATCTGCTTCCATGCTCCAGATGACTCCAAAGGAGCAATCGTGCAAGAAATGGCAGCAGAAGGCATCAAACGCAATTAATGTTCATCGAGACTTGAATTGAGTTTTGACATTTGGGGAATGACTAATTGTCATTTCACAGCGTTGGAAAGCGACTTTACACCCGAAGATGATAAAATTATAATCGGAGCATTTGAAAATTTTCAATTCAATTTCATTTTTCAATTCATTGGTTAATTCAATTCATCGGTAGAAGTCACCGATTCCGCATCCAACCAATAAACTGTCACTGGTATCAAACTGCGGATTATGGGAATCAAGTGGTCCGCAAACCAATCAGTTTGGTAGAGTTCGTTGTCAAACCGTGCGGTTTCCGAATCGATTTAGCGGCGATTGTAAATGCTCAAATGCTGATAAACGGCGAATGTAATTTCGCAGCGGAAGGACCGAAATCACTTACCGTAAAGTCTTATGCTGCTGTCAACCTCTCCCAGGGAGTTTTTCGCTATGCAGCGGTAGGAGCCGACGTCCACTTTTTGAAATTTTCGAATCAGCAGTATCATTTTTACCTCGAATAACGATCTGCTGATCATTTGAACTTCATATTTTTCACTGGATATGACCATTTCACCTAGAAAGAACGTGCGAAAAATAGCGACGTTTTCGGGAGCCATGAAATATAAGTAATTCACGGTAAAAGTTAAGTTAATAAATAGCAAATCAGTGATTCGACTTTTAATGAATAATGTAAGAATTATCATTTCATTGGGATTATATTTTAAGAAGTTAGAGCTAAATTTTATGTTGCGCTGCCCTAAAAATTTTAAAAAAATCGTTTTCTTTATTCTAATTTTTTCCGAAAATATTTATTTATTCTGAAAATTTTTTTTTCTTAGACGATGGGTTTTCGTTACGTTATCTCCATATTTCTCCTCTAAATATTGACAGTGGGATTAAATACCTGCCCTGAGATATTTCATCGAACAAAAGATAAATTTTCAAATTCCGACACATTTGTCCCGGTTATGGTATTCCCTTAAGAAAGGCCAAAATGCCAATAAATTCTACACTGCGAATTCCAAAATCACATTTACATCTGGCATAGATAGATCCATTATTATTTTTTAAACCAGAAAAACATTCATCTGTTGAGTTCCCGTTAAAATGTCTACTTTTAAAAGATGAAGGTTTGTAAATTTATGTAAAATTATAGATTCATATTGTTTTAAATATAATTTTCTGCACCGGGCATCCATTGGGAATTGTATCATGCTCTAAACGTAAATAATTATTTTCACAAATATAGGAAAATAGTTAAAATCTATATTTGTTGCAGTACGCAATAAAAAGTTCCCAATAAAAATAAGGAAATAAATTTAGAGTGCGTTTGTTAAGGTCTGCTGGAAAAGGGCGAATTATCTTTCCCAATATATTTGGCCTTTTGGCCGTTTGCCGGCAAACAAAGAAAACTCTTGGACTGCCCCGGAGTTTTGCGAGATAAATTATGACATGTTTATTATAAATGGAAAAGACATTTTCCACTTGTTGGTTTACCAGATTTTTAAAAATGAAAAAGAGAAGAAAATTTGACGAGTTTTCTAGGCTAACCCGTGATTCAAATTCTTCTTGTTTTTCCAGTACCCCTTGTCCCGGAAAAAAAGGAAATTCGAACCGCGGATTACATAAATGTATTTCAATGTCCATATCCTTTTGCAATTCTCATTTTGCTGAATCTTCATGGGAAGAACAATTTTTTGATGCCCTTCACTTTCCTCCGTTGTAACCTTTTCCAAACGAAAGACGTCTTCGTAAGACGTTCTCTGAAGTTTTTCACCGTAAGGACATTTTCTGTTGAATCGAATTTTACATGCAAAATTTGCAACATCTTTGCCGAAAAAGCATAATGTCCGCATATGAAATACTTCGAAATGTTGAATTATCCACCGTTAATTCTTGTAGCTTTGAATTTTAAAGAGCTGGTAAGGAGCAGCGGCAAAAAAATTACCTTGCTTTAAGTAATGCTAATAAACTCTAAAAATTTTATTGAAGAGAATAGTGGGAAAAAAATCAAATAAATATAAAAAATAAAAAGGGATAACGGCCTAAACCCGTGTGTATGTTTTAAAAACGTTGTGGCAGTAAAGACGAAGCTAGGAGACAGAAGAGGATTTTCGTATCGTAATGAGCAACTGCAGGCAAAAAAAGCTGTAAAGAACACAAAAAGTTGAAGACGTTCAAATCGAAAACGACTTTTTAATCGTGTACTAACAAGAAAAAGCTTTTATGCTAGATTTCCCTGTCGTAGAACACCGGCAAAAGTTGAATGCACTACGTTTAATGTCGGTTTTCGTGAAATGTAATGATGAAATTAAAATTTCCCTTTTATTTCAATATTTACGTACGTCCTGAACGATGATAAAATCTATCTGAAATATACGAAATGTTTCCTCCAAAATTTAGAAAAATCCAAAGAAAATGAAATACGCATTAATTTATTTCGGTGTTACCTTCAATGCTAAATAATGATTAATTATATTTTGAAGAGAGTAAAAATATTTTAAAACTTCTGTCGTATTTGAGGCCTTTTTCTTGGATTACAAATCTTAAATAGCGCGCATTATTGATGAAACTTAACAATTAGCCTAATATCAGACGATGAAGAATTATTTTAATACTGGAGATATAAACGTGAAACAATTCATTCCATCATCCATTTACATAATATGGCAAATCAAAAAATTTTTACCAAAAAAACGAAATTTATGGTTAAAAAGCAAGGTGATGATATATTTTTCAGGGAGTAATAAATAGATTTTTACATCATGCAACAAGGAAAATTATGGAAGATGGAATATTTAAGAAAATCATCGCATAAATTTTGTTAAGGATGAAAATAAATAATTTCGGAATGAGCATATTTGGTAAAATTATCAACATATTTGCATTTGCATTCATTTTGTGTTAAAGGAAGTTACCATACTGCAATAGGAACAGAATTTATCGACTTGAATTATTTAACCAAATGGATAAATGAAAATCGATTGGGAAATTTACTTAAAAGGCAATCCAGGAATTCTTCAGAAAATTTTTTACCATCGACAGAAAAATAAAGTAACAAAATCTTATTTGCAAGATATTGATGAAGAAACGAACAATGCACCGAAATGCAAACAACGAACATCAATGAATACTGATAAGTGTACAAAAAATAAACTTACTATAAACACTGCTATATTTTTTCAGGCAATTTTAAATTCACAAATCTTAATATAAATATTGATTACGCAAAATGCCTTTAAAACAATTTTAAATGCAATTTCATTCTAACTTTTCAATAAATTTCTTCCTTTCATGTTCTTTAATGCACACTTGTAGTTTAATATTATCAAAGTCGAAAAGTTACGTTCTTAATTGCGTTTTCATACTAATCAATTTCTACGCTGGAAACTAAAGTGCAGGATAATTGTAAGATATTATCTCTTTATTCCTTTCGTCAAGTAGGTTGTGGCAGCTTCGGCTAATGTAAAAAAAAAAAGTTCCTGCGCTTTTAGGTTTTTCATCAAGGTGAAAATAAATCGCATATTGTTTAGCAGAACCAGAAATCTAAATGTCGCATTAAAAAAAATCATGAAATTAGTTTAATCTTAAGCTTTACAATGAGATAAATTTTGCTTTGAAAGGTCTGATTGAAGCTGAAATAATACTGGTAAACGATGGATTGTGAGAATTTCCTATCATTTGCATAAAAACCTTTTTTTATTCAAAATTATTAAGGATTTATTATAGTGGGGTCGAAAAAAGTATTTTGTGATGCAAGTCAATCAATTTGGACCATTCCTTTGATTCAATCGGAAATATCCCAAAATTTACCCATTTAACTGATAATATGTAAATTTAATCCATATAAAAGAACTATTTTTACTCACCTGTATCTCTCACCCAATAATTTATTGATTTAGGCGATGCTTCCACGTAGCATTCCAAGGTTACATCTGTGCCTACAGGCGCCCCTACTAACTGGTTGGGTACCTGAATTATAGGGTTAACTGAAAAAAATAGAGAAAATTTATGACTAAATACTTCATACAACTAACTGATAACGAAATTGTATCTTTTAGCTGTAAAACCGATGTTTTAATATGGAGAATGTACCGTGTGAATCAAAGGGAAGATTTTTATAATGTAAAATGTCAAAATGAAAAAGATGCAAAAGACTTATACTTGTTTTACATTGAAACTTTCACGCAGTATCAAATATATACTCAAACATAATAAATGACATATCTTTGATGGTTTTACTTTATCTACCATATAGATATACATAAAATGTATGTACATATATATATATATATATACGTATTATTTTTACGTATACCAAATTTTAAAAAAGATACTTGATAGCAGTGTTTCAAAGATCTTTCAAATGAAGAGTCGAATAAATTCATATATATATATATTATCCGAGGGGCACAAAAAGACATGTGAAATAACCGTAATTAAAAATATCATTTTTGAGATTTTCAGGGGTTTAAAAAGTGTTGCTATTATTTTTAATTTACATCTATTTTGTTACAGTAATTTTTATGCAGTTTGTCAGTAATAATGTCGAACTCAGATGACGAATAAGATGGAAGTCCAAAGGGAAAAATTTCACGACCAACGCGATAAAATGTTTGAAAAACTCATATAAAAAGAAAAAAATCAAATAAAATAAAATAAAGTGAAGCACTCTTAAGGAGGCATATTTTTATAAGATCTGATTTCCATACAAAAGGAATTTTCTGGATTACACTGAAGTGTGCTACGTCAAATGAAAATGATTCAGTGCAGGAGTAATGAAAGTGACCAAAATACGAAATTTGAAACTAAACGCTTGTTAAGTGATAATTTAAATTAGAAATGAATGGCAGAGGAGCATTAATTCATTAAAAATGGGAAAATGGGGCAAAATTGAAAATGGAAAATGTGCAGCCCTGGAAGAATAAGAAAAGCAAGACAAGCTTTAATTAACAAGCCAGGGGACTCTTACCGCCATTATTTGAGGATTTAAACTTAAACATTAATTAAGACCGCGTTCTCTATCCATTCTGCGGCGTGTTTGGGCAGATTCAGAAATTGCCTTTTGCAATTGTCTTTATCCTGCTGAATCCCAGATTCTTTTCTCCTTCCCCTTCTGAATGACTGGAGATAATTCATTGCCAACATCTTATTCGCAAACACTACAATGCCCGACAGGTCATTAAACTCAGGAATCAAACAAATGGGCACTGTGATGGCATCAATAAGCCGAAATTACCAAATTAAACATTGACAATATTAAAATATTGTCATTTTCACACTACATATCGATCACAGCATTCAACGTGAAAGTTTAAAATGAATTATAAAAAAAAAAATATAATATAATTCTTAAATTAAATTTTTTCTTCCCGAGTATAAAATTTTGAAAGTAAAGTTAATTTTATTTCAAATTAATCTTTGACTAAATAACAATTGGGAAAAGCTTTTAACAAAATCCTAAAAATAATTTAGAAATATTATTTTAACTCAAGATTCGTCCACTCATTAATAAAAATTTTCTTTTTGCTTTTTTAAAGTTTTCAAATTCATTCAGCTTTAAACTTTAATTTCTTTTTTGAATATAAAAATAGAAAACAATAACATTGTAAAGTTTTATATTTTGTGACATTTTATTAATACAATAGTAATTATCTATATGAGTTTTAGATATTAAAAAGTTTTAAAATAAAATTTTTATTTATTTGCTCCGGAGACTCCAATAACACGTCCAGTTTACTTCCTTTTTAATAATTTCCCAGTTTCTTTACATGAATATATCCACTTAAAGTGTAATTATTATAACGTTGTTTCAATTACATGGAAAAAAACCACCTTTGAATAGTTTCAGCAGCAAAAAAATATTTTGCTGACGAATATTTCACTATGGAATTATTTGAAAGTATTCTTTTTTTTATAAAACTGCAATACAAGAGTGAGATGATTCTCGATTTAGGTTACCTTAATTTGATATTAAATTTTTTTATTAAAAAATAAATGTTTATAAAGACATCTGCATGTATCCCGTATAATATTAAAATTTATTTTTTTTAAAGTCCTTTCATTAGTGAAAATTTTTTACTTGACACAAGAAAATCGATTTCGATTATTTTCGAATTTGATTCATACAAATACAGTGAAAACCTGAATTCAATGGAATTGGTTTAATGTTTCCTCTCAAGTAAGGGGATTGGGGAAATGCTATTTTTGGGAAATATTTTTAGATTATTTTCAAATTATAATTACCAGACAGACTAACAATAGCAAAACTACATTTAGATATACGTTAAATTAGATTTGAAATAAAAATACTTTTATTATATTTTTTCCTGCGAAATCAATATCTGTTATAGTTTATGATTAGGATATTATTTAATTGTAGATTCGTTTCAAAAGGTAATACAAGATATAGTAAACTGTGGGCTTACTGATATTGAAAAGTCTGATGGCAGAGATTAACGCCTTAGCTTTAAGTTTTTATATTTTCATTTTAAACTCATAACTGCCTTTCTACATTAAAAACATTATTTTTCGCTAATTTTAAAAATAATTTTTAATATAAAATAATTTAATTTTATGCCGCAAATTAAAACTACCAGAACAATGAAATCGAGTTTCACAAAACTACAGATGTGTAAGTTTTATGTATATTAAAGAAGCGCAAATAACAAGGAAAATGGATTTTGCAAGGGAAACAAATTATTTCGGTTCCTACTTACAATGAACATTTACCATAATCCGTTTACTGACAGACGGAGGTATGCTATTTGAAGCTATACAGAGATATGCCCCCATTTCGGATCGGGTTATTTTAGAAAGTTTCAGGACTTCTCCCTGATAGGTTGCTACTGAAATACAAAAAAATATCAGTTAAAAAATAAAAATTGTCTCAACGGTAGATATTAATTGAAAGCAGCCTTTAGAAACACTAATTTCGTTTCGCGATGTTTAAGTTCAAATAAGTAAATAATTAAGGTGTTTATTGTGTACGTAGCGCAAACGTATGTTTTGTAATATTTAAAGGATTATCATTTTAGCCAATTCAATGAAGTTTAAAGCTTATTTAACACATAGTAGTGTATCTGTCAATCTGGAAATAATATAGAAACGTATAAGTTAAATAAATGAGTTTTAAGCAAATTTAATTTAACAGCATTCTTTTTGGATTATAAAATGACTTTTATCAATTTTCTTACCATTGGTTTTAAAGAATTGTAAGAAATATTAGAATAAGTGTAATAATTAAATATAAAAACCTTTTAGATTATTGAATTCTTCAACTACTACTCCAGTACTGAAACGATTTAAAGTATGTTTATACCATTGCACTGATGGAGCGTGAATGAATTTAATGCCCTTTTACAATAAACAACAATATTAATTAACAGAAAATCGAAGGCACTCAAAAAAAAAAAGGATTATACGATATAATTTCAGAATTAACTTCTAGCATAATAATTTTTATACCTATTTTCATTTTAATCTAAAATGCTGGTTGACGTCCGAACCAGAAAACTGAAAACCGGCGAATTTACAAAAATTAACAGAAATATATATTTTTTTGATAGTGCAGGACAAAGAAAATGGGTTATGGGTCAAATGCAACTATATCTTTTTAATTTTGAATATCAATCTAAGATGGAGTTTCTTGAATTTTCCATTTTTAAAAATATTGATTCAACAAGATGATTTGGTGTAGCATCGCGTCGGTAATAAAACGGGAGAAAGAGCGAAAAAGTCTGGTGGAATAAATTCTAAATAAATAACTCGTTTAAAACAAGCCATTCCTCAGAAGTTATAAATTCCCCTTAACATATTGTGTGAAAGATGAATGAACGTAAAAATGGTATTTAGACCATATCAAAGTGAAGGATGATAATCAACCAACTCAGTTGTACAATGGAGGAGCACAATGCACAATAACAATGAGGTTATGCGGAGCATAAAATTGGAAAGCCCTTTTTCATTAAAAATAACGGTAAAGGTTGAGAGAGTTACATTTCCTTTTACAAGTTTTAATCAAGCAAATTTGACTCCTAAATCTGATGGAGCTTATTTCAGATATGGGTTAAAAAAGAAAATGATTTATTCGGCTACGACATTTATTGATTATAAGTCGAGAGCACTACAAATAATTAACAATTTTTCGTTTTAGCACATTGAACGCGTTGACAAACTGTTTTGCGCCAGCCTCGGAAGACTTAATTACAGATTGGCCAAGAGGAGTGAGGCAGGGCACAAAAGCAGTTGCTTCCAATCCGCTGAAATTTATTCTCTGAAGTGCCTTTAATAAATGTCTAATCGCGAGGAACAATAACTCACAGATGTTGGAAGAGTAAGACGCCTCTACCTAACCTGGGAGCGTCGTGCGAGGACGATGCAGGAAAAATCGTAAAGAACTAAATTTTAGACACGTTTCATATTGATATTTCTGTTCGAAATGTTGAAAAGAAATATTTGTTTTTGGAGTGTGGAGAGAGGAAAAAAAAAAAAAAAAAAAAAAAAGCTCGCGCCTCTCGTGGTAAGTTGGGAAGAGGCTGCTGATTAAATGAGGGAGCTGCAAAGGCAGAACCGAAGGATTAAATTTAGTTGATTTGTTCCAAACTCCATCCCTGTGTGCCACAGCGAACGTTCCTTTTTCACTTTTCCAAATATCTGCTGATACGGAGGCAGCTTTCTGCTGGGAATTTCAATAAGTTGTTTTGAAAAATAGACTTTCCTTGGGGAAACTTGACAAATCTCGAGAGGGTGACGCACAGACAGAAGGTTACGACGTGATATCAATTATTAAACCATAATTTGCTGCAAATATATGAAAACACGGTAGCCGCACGCGAAACCTGTTAACGCACAAATGAAAATGGATTGTAATTCAAAGGTCGCATGTAAAAGAAAATTATTTAACTTATTTCAAAATTATGCATGAAATAAAGGCAAATTTATAAGCTGCGGATATGTTACATTAGGATTTTTAATTAAATTTGTCGTCTTTATGATCCAGAGATTTTATTTAAGAACTTGAATGAATAAAAAAAAAAAAAAAAAAATTGGCTAATGAATAAACTTGCTGCTTATTCAAAATTATACTGAATACGGGAAGTTTGGAAGTACCAGTACAGAAAAACTGTGGAGGTTTTTGTACTAGTAAACAATTGGGCGACCGTGACTGCAAATTACATACATTTAATAATTAAAATAATTAATGAAAATGATTGTTTGCAATGAGAATTTGAATAGAATCCATGTTTACGACAATACCAAATAACATTAATCAGCATTGCGTTTTTTGGGAAACGTATCGAAATGTTAGAAAATTACAGATTCAGCTTGAAGAGCATAATTCCCTGGCTTAAAAGTCAAATTTTCTTTTTCCGACATCGACAAAGGACATAACTACAAGTTAGTACATGATTTGGAATTCTGTATCCGGTTCAAATGAATGAGAAAACTGCCCTTTTGGCCTTAATTCCTGCTTTTATAAAATGGAGAAAACTTTGTAGAAATAATTAAAAGATTGTCAATATTAAATTTAATTCAGTTTTTATGGTTTTTGCAGAAAATGACCTCATTCCTTACAACTGGCGTTTCTCATCACTAATTGCTTTTCCCAGTTCAATTACTTTCAATTTAGCTAATGCCTTTCTCGCTTTTTCCGATACAAACATAAATTTTACAAATATATATATATTTATGTAAGACTTGGCAAATTGCGCTGTCTTCAGTTTTAGAGGAGACAACAAAAATTTTAAGTGTAGTAATTTTTTCCGGCAGAAAATTATTTTTGCGCGAAACTTATTAAATAAATACTACATTGATAATATTTATCGCATTCTAAGTTAATGAAAAAAATGATCAGCGTAAAAAAAGTTTATGATATGTACCAAGTAAGATATCATGTTGATCAACTAAGCGATAGACCGCAAACATAAACATTTTTTATGTTCTAATTTTACAGCACTGTGAGAAGTTGTTAAACTTGCATTTGCATAACATCATTTTTAAGATATTTCTGGTTTGTTCGCGGCATAATTTTGCTAACCATTAATCATAATTTCGTTGAAATAACTACAAGCTTACGCAGAACCGAACTCGGTGGTCAATTATGCAGATCAGGCTTACATAAAGTGCAATATGCTCAAAAAATATGATAACAAAGCCTTGCACCGAAACATCAATATATGTGACGCTATCTGTTACCGATTGAAATAAAACATAATCAGTCAAGTTCAAAAGTATAAATTTTATTAAGAAAACTTAAGATACCTTTTGTTTTTATTCCATCAGATTCACGTAAAACTATATCGGCAGAATCTTCTCTTCTCCAGAGTACATGAGGCAGGGGATAGCCTCTTGCTCGACACGTCAGTTTGACGGTTCCTCCCTCCGGCACCATCACGTCTCCAGAAGTTTCCTCCGGAATAAAGTCCGGCGGAACGACTACATCTAAATAACCGAGCTGCAATAGAGAATTAATCATCTCCATACATGATCATTGTTTTTATTTAGCGCCAACCATTTAAAGAGTGTTTTTCAGCAAGGGTTTTTGTGACCGTTAACAATGTCGAAAATTCTAAAATATCGCGCTGGAAAAGAAGATTCGGATTCTTATGTAAGATCCAAATTGAACCGGGGAAGCTGAAGGATGTCGAATGAGAGTAAGGTAATCAGGGAGAGTGGGCACGTATCTTGCTTATCCAAGTTTTCAGTTTAATTGGCGGCTGGAAAAACAATCTAAAAAACAAGGAAGAAGAGAATCATGTAAGACAGAAAAACTTATATAAAGTTTACTTAAGGTGAATTAGAAGCGAAAATGGTAAATCGGGCTCGAAGAATTTTGTAACAATAGATCCGTCCTTTGTGGAGTGCAGATTTTAACAAAATCTGCACTGTTTGGAGATCGGTCGATGATGCACGATTATGAAATTCAGTTTTAGCTAAAGTCTGAAATTTTCAGTTAAATTTAATGGTTTTTACTTAACACCCATAATCTAAAGCCGGTAAATTTATGGTTTTCGTGGCCGTTATTAAAGAGCAAAAATTATCGTCGGGCAGGTACTTATTAGCGAAAAATTTCGGTCGCTCTAAGAGGATCAACTTCTTCGGAGGAAGAAAAAGTTTTTATGTGCGGAGGTCGCACGGTCCATAATTTGCCGGGATTAAATTGGAGAAATTTCTCAAACCGCGGCTTCGGATAAAAAGGAAAAACGCGGACCGCGCAGATAAGCCGAAGAACGGCTTTAAAGATATCTTGACGAGACCAAAGGGAAAAACGGGAGAAAAACAAATTTTGCCTCGGGACCGAAAATACAACATTATGGAATGCAGAAGTAAAATTGAACAATAAATTCGAAGTAAATAAATCGCGGAAACGTGTCTTAGATAAATGACACAAAACATGGCCGACGCAGCTCTCATTCTTAATTATTATATTTCCTAAATGCTGAACGTCTGCGTTTGAACACTTACATCTACGAAATAATAAAATGATTCCTTTAATTAAAGCAATTAGGATTACCTTTAAAGGATCTTCTGAGTAAATGCTGAACGAGGATTGCTTCTCAGCAGTGAGACAGAAGGTGAAAGAGAAAAATGGATGAAAGCACTTGATTTCCCGAGGAAGTTAAAATTTAATGGGAAAATGGAATTGTTTGAAATACCGAATATGAATTATTAATATTTCCCTATCAGGAATTTATAATGAAGAAGCGAAATAAAGGATTTTGATTGATCTTATAAAATTTAAGAAATAACTGTTTTACTTGCTTTCTCGACTACAAACGTCTTTTAAGAGCCGGCTCGATCCGGGAAATTTTTTCGGTCGCGATGAAGAAAAATCAACTAAAAAAAAGGTTCAAATCTCTTTATTTCGACGTCCTGCCAACAGCAATTCATCTATTTCCCCCCCCCACACTTATCGATATTTGCTACCGGGGATTTACATAGCCAAATGTAATATTTTTTAAATATTTGCGAGGCAATTTGATCGTCACCGTTATTTAAAATATTTTTCTTTTAAACCGGAAGGTTTATGCTTTTGGTCAGGCCTCGGTTGTCGGAACAATTTTCCGGCAATGTTAAAAACAGGTTTATCCCGGCAGAACAACGTAACCGTGGCGGATGATAAAAAATTTTTGAATCGCGCTAAACGGCAATTTCGAATTTCGGGAGCTGTCCTGCATTTTCCGCGTGCGGTTTTTCCGCCGTTGTAATGTCGTCGTTTCGCATTTTCATGATGTGCCGGCAACCTTAGGCGAGCTCTGCACTTAGTAAAACACGAATAAAAAAATTGCTTTGCGAAATTATTGATGAATTTAAAAAAAAAAAAAATTGGTTATTGGAGTCGAAATTACGCAATGAAAAACGTCGATGAAAATTTATATAAAAAGCTGCAACAAAATATATAAATTGGAAAACTTCATATCCCCAAGATGCGACCCATTATTTTTGGTCCCAAAGGTTTTCATGTGAATATAAATTCACTAACTAATGCTAATTACTTTGGGCTTTGTAGGAAATAAATGGCAAATTTTTTCGATTTCATTTCATCCGCTGCAACACAATGATCGTTATGTTTTTTATTTTATTTTATTTTTTTTTTTCATAAGAGAGACTGATAATTGGATAAGTATTTGAGCGTGTAAGCTTTCAATTCAGAAACGATAATTATGTTCATAAAATTATTAAAGAAAAATTTTTCGAGTTTAAATAATAATTCGAATATTTAAGTTAACAAGTTGTCGCGTATGCGAATTTGTATTGTCCCCAAACCTATTATTTAATATAATTCTATCGTTAATCAAGCGTTATATATATATATATCGAATGTGAATTATATTTTTATTAGGTACTGCACCTTATTCACGTAAGATCTGATTGATTTCCCGAATACACGTTTCATACATGGCGGAGCTTTTGTTCGAGAAATATCTTAAGGTTGTCCTGTTTAAGGTTTGTCCCGTCCTATGTAACTTTTTGTCGGTGAATGAAACTGACTGCTAGTAATTAACAATGTTTGAAAATTTTTAATAAATTTGTAAACAATAATTTAAAACTTTATCTTTTAATTAAATTTTAATAACTGAAACACTCCATATGTTAATAATAAGTTTTTAAAATCTTTTTCACGAAAAAATAATTAAAGGTTTGTTTGATGTTGTGCTCTCATAAAAATTGGCCTACCAAATAAATCTTGATGATTTTCGGTGTTGAAAATGTTACGTTAGAAAGTGTGCCTAGGTATTACGTGCGTTTTTTCAACCGGTCTTCAGTAGCACTATTATGCTCTTCAAATTTTTTATTTCTAATTGTGCATTTATTAACATATTAGGAGGAAAATCGTGAATCATTACTACTAACTTTATTTGCTAAGGATTCGTTCAAAGATTACTCAATAAATACTCAGAGAATCGGCAGAAATCGCGGAAGAGAGATGAATGCTTAAAAAATATCTGTTTTCTTAATATATTAAATGGTTCTGTCATCGTGAGCGATCGGCTTGCTTGGGAAATGTTCAAATTAAGTTTTAGCCTACGTTAATCCAGGCTCGGCCAATGCATTTTCATTTTTCTGAAATTAGGAACTTATTGCTGCACGGGTTCACTTTAAAATACAGTTTTCACTCTTGCCTTTCACGTCAGTCTTATCTCCAAAGCCAATATTCGATTACTAAACCATTTTTCACCAACTCTCGATGTAAGCATTTTTTTTTTTTTTCCCTTTTCAAATTTTTGCGAAAACCCGGAATAGATGCTGTTGGCGACACCGCGAGTCGTGTCTTCATCGTGCCGCGCTCAACCTATACCGGCATTTCGAAATTCAGTTTAATTTGAAAAACCCTCGCGAAACCATTTTTCGGTCAAACACCAAGCGAGCATAAGATACAGGGATATTAATTAGATAAATGGCTGAGGGAACCGCTGGAATTCATGGGCCTGCGTTGGTGACGGGGCAGCAACCATTGAGTGTCACGTTTGAGGCACCGGGTGTGATGCAAATAAACAAGAATTTGATAATATTACATTGAATTCAAAATTGTTGGTTCCATTTTCGAGCATTGTTCCAGCGGCAGTAAAAGGCCAGAGATATTCCGGGGAAAATTGTTTTTCGGAAAGCGATCGTTTTCTTAGCAAAAATTTTAAATTAACACTTTTTCGAAAATGGTTGCGGTGGCAATAGTCAAAACTCCTCCATTAGCTGAAAGTGCAACTAACAAAAAAAATCATCCCTCGAAGCGCCTTCCAAATTTTTAGTTTAATAAGTTTTCAATCATTTTAAAGCACTCAGTTTCAGATGTCCTACATTTTACGCTTACCTCAGAAAATATATTCGTTATAAATTATACCTAATTCCCCAGAGTGAAGTTTATAATCAAAAGTGATTTATAGGTTATCACTAATTTCAGGTGACTTAATAACAGTTTAATATTGAATCCGTTTATATTGCGTTGAATCTAACTTGCCGCGCAATATTTTCAGTTATATTAAAAAAAAAAAAAAAAAAAAAAAAGAATCTAATGATGGATCGTTTTCATATAAAAAACATATTGCATCGCCTTTTTATATTAAATTTTTGGAAAATCATATTTCTACGGATTCCACCAATCTTTTTATTTAATGCTGCGAAAATGATACCGCCGTTATTGATTGTGTTATCTTGCAACGTGATTTGGGCATTCAGACTGGTCGGTTCCTTTCTGTTATCAAGCAAAATGCTTTTACTTGTTTTCATTCGGAAAATTATCAAAGTATTCTTCCTAAGCAGTTCATGTTTCCACGACTTAGCTATGGTTGCTGGAAAGTAATGTCTGCTAATGAGGTCTCTAAGTGAATTCGCTTAATTCAGTAAAGCCGAATGTAAATCAACTTCGATCGATAACCAAATTTTGTCTGAGAAATTCGGTTTAATGTTGAAAAAATTAGCTAATATTAAGTGTTAATTTGTTTTTGTTTGACTATCTGTGTGCGGTATTCCATTTTGTGTGATTCACATGAAAAAAATATCACGGAAATTTTGTGATCTTTGAAAAAAAAGGAAATTTGCTGAAGTCAGTATTGTAGCTGTTTTCGTTACATTGATTTAATGGCATTTGACAGTGCCTGTTGTTGCTTGAAGATATATTTCTGTCATTTAGTTTGAATTAGTCAATTTTTAAGCTGGTGATCTTCGCATCCTGAGCTGTATATCACATCCTGGATGTTGATATACAATATTAACGTTAGTATAAAACGTCGGAGTGATAGAAATATCTTTTTTGTTATTATTTTTCAGTTCGTAATAAATGTAAAAAAAAAAAACTTGATTTTCCATCATTTAAAAAGAACAGTGTTCCTCTACTTTCAGCGTCCTTATCGCCATAAAGCAATTTTGTGATTCAACATCAACACCTTTTTTATTTTAAAAAAAAAGAAAAAAATAAAGCCGGATTTTTAAAAAGAGAGACAATAAAATAGAAATTCCCTACTAAAACATTAAGTTTGTGATGTTTCTTTCATTGAACACTTTTTAGTTTAATTATTCTGTGAACACTTCTTACACCGATCAAACTTCATGATATACGTAGGGTGTACAATATAATAAATCAATGATTGTAAAGCACATGTTGCTCAAAGCGATAAAAACGAAGCATATATTCGAGAAATAAAACGAGAAAAACTTTGTGTTG
Organism: Ricinus marginatus; assembly: GCA_028565995.1. Taxonomy (NCBI): domain Eukaryota; kingdom Metazoa; phylum Arthropoda; class Insecta; order Psocodea; family Ricinidae; genus Ricinus; species Ricinus marginatus. The sequence goes on from JAOWBB010011930.1 coordinate 41,235, forward strand.
AACAGTTTTGAAGCTTTGGTCATAACAAATTTTAACTTTTTCTCTTTTCCTCTGATTTTCTGTATTTTTTTTATTTTTAGCCGAACGAGTCATGGAATGCTAATTCCAGAAAATTTTTATTTTTCTGACTGACAGAGGCATCGAGCATATGATATGCTCTATGAGCGCATGCTAGATCCGAGGGGCATTCGAGAGCAGATTATGGAATTGAATTATTTTATACTTCACTTGATAGAATTCTACATAATGTAGAGGAATTTTCAAAAATAATCCTGCGACGGGACTTTTTCGCTTTGTTGCAAAAAATAAATTAACGGAAATTAATATTCACTTTAGATATAAAGCCGAACAATAAATGTAACACCTAACGGAAAAAAAAAACTTTGAAAACGTGTGAAAAGGGAATAAGAAATGATGCAAGTTTTCATATTGAAAAGCTGAGTGTCCCTAACACAAAAACATTATACGAACTTTGTGATTGATTGTTAAATTTTGTGTAGTTTAAAAAAAAATTTCCTCTCATTGTCATATTTGAAATTTAATAATCCATCTTTTTATCCTTAAGAAATTGCTCCAGATGCAATGTTAAATATTTTGGAAGAAAAATACTTGTTGAAGAAAGATTTCTGAGTACAGTTAGTGTGAATTAACGATCAACATTAGCAATCGTTTTCAGTGAATCTTGTAGCTCACTATTAATTTATTCATTTATACTGTTGGATTTTTCGTTTTGACCGCGACTAATATTTTCTGTATAGCACTGGTAAAAATTATGCTTTAAATAAAAAGGTAAAAAGAAAATGTTGCGGATAAATTATGTATTGTGTGAAGTGAGCAGTTCATAATGTTCATGCCAAATGAGTTTTTAAATATAACAAAACATTTTAAAACGTATATATAGGAGGATTATATAAATCCATTTCTCAACTACCTTGAGAACATTAGAGTTTTAAAAATCCTTTTAGCCAATTCGTACATATATCGGACATATAATATCGAGAATGTTTTTTTACAAAACGAAATGCCTTAAATTATCACATTTTCTAAAAAAATTCATTCATTGAAAAGATTTCTTTTGATTCTTCCGATCGTAGTTTTTTCTCACCGAATCATTTTTCTTCCTTGTGAAAAAGGAAAATTTTTCATAAGGCAACAAATATTTGTTCTCTGATTCTCAACAAAACGTAAAGAAATCATTTTCGCACTGTTGTCGACACAAATGCATAACAGTGATTTCCATCACAAGTTAATTTCACTTAATCATTTATCAAACCTACTTATATGAGATTTAAATGAGTGCTGAATGAGCCTGAAAAAGAATAAGCAATTATCTTTTTAATTTATTAAAAATCTTAAAATTATTACATTTTCTTATTGTCTGTTTTGGGGAATTTCACGGAACCACGACTTCATAAGAAGTATAATGTCCCAGGATAAAGACATTGTCCTTAAAAAATAAAATTTTTCCTTTCTGATCATTCTGATTATTCAATTATTGTATAAATTCAAACTGCACCTAAAGCCAAATTTTTGAATAATTTAACTCTTGCATTGTGTTATATTGGAGAAGGTTTAAAAACGGAACTAATAATAATTTTCTATTAAGAGTAATAACTATTAGATGCTAAAACATTTCTTAATCTTATTGTTCTAAAATAAATATGTTTTAGTGCAACTCCTAGTTGCAAGGAATAATAATTCTTCCTTGTTTTGGCTTTTTTGTATTATAATTTAAAAATTGACTCAATTAACATTAGTAAAAAAGTAATTTAAGAGAATATTTTCAAGATAAATTAGTTATATGGTGCATTTTTACATCATACATCATACATTTTACACAGCCTTGAAAAGTTTTTTACATTAAATTTTAAATATTCTTTTGAAAATTATTTACTTTAAATGGTTTTTTTTATATATTATATATTAGCTATTTTTTTGCTATATAAATATATTAGCTGCAATGTAAAATATTGCGCATTGTATATAAATTGATATAAGCCGGAATTATGTCATATCTTCCAATAGATTATTATTAATGTGCAACATGAATAAAATATATTTTAATTTTTAGCTGAATATAAATATTAAAAGCGAAAAAGATGATGTTGAGTTACGTAATGGTTGAAATGTTTGCTGATTGAATTTAATCTAATTTCTCACATAAAATAGCAATTTTGAAATTATAAAAAAAGAAAAAAAATGAAGAGATGAACTGTTGACAGTTTTGAAGAGACGTACCTTAGTAATTAGGAGCTTAGTAGATTTATCAGTTGAAATTTATTTCATATTATATTTCTATTTTCTAGAGATATCCACGACTCGATAGTTAGTGCATTATAATTGGAATTAAATCGGAATTTACACCTTATTAAAATAATGTTTGTTAAATACAGTATACATCGTACTTATTCCTCTAAATTTAGGATATTTTTTAATATGTTTGATCGATCTAAGTGCCTATCTGGCATTTATAAAATAAATCTTCGCACCTTTTTTTTTATCAGTCTTCATTAAATCGTTATGTATTCATTTTTTTTTCAAACTTTTACATAAATTTTTAATTCGTAATTTTTTCTTCGGGACAGTCTTTCAACTACGAAATTATCTGTGACAATAAAGAAACTTATACCGCACCCGGAAAAAATAGTGCTTGAGATATGCAGGCTAAACTAGATAGAGTTGATAATTATTTTGCAAAATAAGTTCGCAACAAAAGGTGTACGCGGCATATAAATTACGCGAGTAGTTGATTAAGGTGATACAAAGTTAACACTTACATCATATGTTGCTTAACTTTTATTTGCCGCATGAAGGAACGTTATTCTTGAACGTCGTATCATGTGGTGTCATGGAAATGATAATATTAATTTATTATCATTAATTCTTATAAGAAGAGAGTCAGGATTGAAATATAAAATGGTTAAGATAAAAGGATAAAAAGTATTTTTGAATAAAAAAAAAAAAAAAATACTTATTTTCAGTGAGTATAAGGAACAATTTTCCTCGTGGAAAATTTTATTTTAGAGGCTCCTAAGAAAACGACAAGGGATCCAACCTCTCCCAAATCCCCCAATGCTCCAATTTAACCAACAAGATACATCTGAACGACAACACAAAAGAAATTTCTTTAGCTGCACAACATTCGTCAGCAATTTTTATATGGTGATTGAAAAACGTAAAAAATATTACAATATTTTCTTTTAACACTTTTCAGTCTGGTGTTCCCATGCGTGTATACAGTGTTTCTGTACTGATATTTCATTGAGGAAGAATATTATTCGAAAAATCAAACCGCTCGCAGATGTTGGCGCTATGCTCTTGTTTAAAATTATTTTTTAAAATATTTCAATCTAATTTTTCTAGTAGATCAGAAATCGGGAACAGAGTAACATTGATTGCAGCAGAAATGTGTAACATTAAAGCTGAAACGAATTTAAATGTTAATACGCTGCAACGAGATAAAGTTTTCTGAATATTTTTTCTTTCCTTGTTTCATTATGAATCTTGTTATACTTCAGTTTTTAATTTATCCTTTTTTTATTAATGTAACAGCTACATAGTGGTGAGACATATAAAAATTTTTTTTCAAAAAAGAAGATCATATAAACATTCAAATATATCGTGCATATCAGTTTTTAGACTTAAAATAAATTCAGATCGGAAAGGGCTAAGAAATATTTTGACCACGATTTATGAAAACAATTTTTTTTGTGTACAGTATCAGTATTGATTTTTGTTCTGACAAATATTAACTTAATGCAAATCAATTTATGTTAAGCTGAAGAGAACCATTTGACACAGAAAGAAAATAATGGTTCACAAATTGTTTAATGTGTTCGGGAATGAATGCCAGAAGGAATAAATATTTATTATTAAGCTTCAGAAGTTTTAATTGAGTTAATATTCGAAAAACTGAAACTCTGCAAAATTAATAAGCCTAAAATGATAGCTTCGTTATAATCCGCGTAGATTCTATTCGTGTATTAAAGCGAATATGTCAATTACTCTTTAATGTAATGAGTTAACTATATAATAATGCAAGATGATTACACATATTGAAGGAACGAAGAAGTCACATAACGCATCGACGCCATCATCGATTTTTGAAATCATTTTTAAGAGAAATTTTGAGATACATTTAGAGGTAGTGAATGAACCTTTCTATAAATATGAATGAAAAAAAATTTTTAATGTTTTCATCTAGCAAAAGTCATTTTTGACACTTTTATGACTTTTGCTAGATGAAAACATTATGGTAATAAATGAGATTAGATAAGATAAGATGAAAACATAAATGGTATTTGAGAATAAATAATTATCGAAATTGCGACATCTCAATCCATATTTAGTGGAGACGAATAATTGCCAAATAAGAGAAATGTTGGCATTGATATTCTAATTCATTTTATTTGGTTTCGGTTTGGTACAAAGTCTATACGTAATGTCAAGCTCAATTGAAACTGATTCAAGTGAATTCGTTTGCATAAGTTATTTCATCTAGAGAACTACATCGAGGAGGGAAATCTTATTCTCATTACAATATACAGTACAATGTCTGAGCTTCATTTTCATATATTTTTTTTTATCTTGAACCCAGTAAAAAGATTAGCGCAGTGCTTTTAGTATATTTAAATTATGAATGTGTTGTAAACGTTGAAACATTGTACTGTTTTCATCACATGCCGGGAAAATGAGAAGAATTTTCTTTTTCGACCGCATATTTGTCATCACACCAACGAGTATTTTGCTTTTATCTGCAAACTAATGAGATTATTTCTTTTGGTTTATCACTGAGGGAAATTAATTTTGAGCACATCATATACGAAAGATGAAACGCGAGGGAAATCAAAGTTTGTTTTTTTTTTTACAAGTCGCCAGTCAATCCGTGAGATTTTCAGGAAAAAAGGAATTTTCATAAAACTATTGTAAGGATAAAAAAGTAATTGAATTAAGTTACAGAATGTGTTTTGTAAAAGCGGAAAAATAACCGATTGAATAAGGAAAAAAATTGATAAATATATTGTAAATGGCGAAAGCATGTATATGTGCAATTTACGAGGAAGTAAGGGAAAACGGGTGTTAAAACAAATAGAAGTGTGGAAAAAAAAAATTGTCGAGTGCATAAACCTGAAACGAAATTATCTGAGGGACGTGTTGTTCGCGAGGAATTAATGGAGGAAAAATAAATATCGGTAACGGATAATATGGAAAACGGAAAATTTTTTGAGCAAGAGAAATTCCATAAGAATGCGATGTTTCGCGGGAGATGCACCGGGTAAAGGGAAAAACTCTGCTATCGACAAATATCCATAAATCAAAGACAGAACGGAAATAATGTTGGCAGCAATTGCATCATAAGGGCGCTGCACTGCGATACTAAAAGAGATGCCAACTCACCTGACTCTTCATTGGGTCCGTGTTAATCTGGCACATGTACTGTCCTCGGTCTTCTTCTTGGACGTTTCTTATGTGCAAATTCCAGGTCGCCAGATCATTGTGGGACACGGAAACACGTGGATTGTGAGTGATCACGTGATCGTGTATTGCCTGAATGGCTTTTGTGTCTGCCTTAACCCAGCCGACCTGGAATGAATTGTTAAAATATTATCAGTCTAAAACTTCGGAAAAACAATATTTTGGAGTCGGCAAAAAAGAGGTAAAATTCATGTTAATTCACTTTTTAAAAATGAATGAATTAAATAAAATTTTTCGCAGTACAATTGCCCTGTCTGTAGACTTTTTTTCGGTGCCAGAAGGTGGTGCATTAATTACGGTTAAAATATTTGTTTGAAAACCGTTTTGGAGCTTAAAAATTCAAGCAGAAGTGATACCATCGGTGTTTAACGAGTCTGATTTGAATATAAAACAGACACTTCGTTGCAGAAATTGTAGTCTTGTTCTTGAGAATAGTTTCAGAATGTTAATATATATTTGTCTCGTTCTCGGCAACCGTTCCAATGCAAATCGATTTCAATTTTTTATTTCATTCTTTAACAGGTTTTTAGTTAATTTTATTAAAATGGAACATTTTCTCAATTTTTCACCAAGTCGTCGTTGTCTCAAATAAAAGGAAAACTTGAAAAGAAATGAAAACGAGTATGTGCATTGCCAAAGATGCAGTACGTTTGCAGCAACAAAGATTGCCTGCGGAACATACTTATAAAATAAAGCTGCTTATGTTTGTTCAGCAAAACATGTTAAATATCTAATAATATTAATATCAAGTTGAAATTTATAACTGCAGTTTATAATTTTTACCAAGTTTTAATTTAATTACCGAAAATTAAAATTATTTTGCTCTGATAATACTGCAAGTGTGACCATGGCAGATAGGAAATGAGAAAGTCAAAGCAGAAGCTGCCGTCAACCATCGTGTTATTAATAGGTTCATGATAAATTAAACGTTATAACGTAGAAAAATTAGAATTATGGTTCTGCATTCTGCGCAATATTTACTTTGTAAACTTTTCTGAACAAATTTAAAAACCCAGCCTAATGTTCGTTTGCATTCCGGGAGACATTAAAAAGCCGTGTCGTGAAATCTGCTCGAGAAGAAATTAAATCTGTTCGAATTGCACCGGTAAAGCTTGCAATAGCCAGAAGAAATAAAAACACGAATTCAGACGGCAAACGTTTTATGTTGAATCCACCAAGGGAAAAAGTATTTACGTTGAGGTTTAAAAGGCGGGATACGATGTCGGAGGCATGCACATGAAAGTAAATGAAAAAATTTCAATACTGCTGTGCTGCCAACAGCATTTATTGTCAGTTGTCATAATTAAAATTCGCTATGTACGAATCTCTCCTTACGGTCGTTGAAAAAAAGTTCAGCTCCGCATTTGTCTGCTACCCAAATAAAAGTTCATATATAAATTTTATTAATAAAGAATTATTAATTTTTTTTTTTTTACCACATAAGGGGCAAAACAAAATGATGAACATTTTTTTCGTTAAATGAAATTTATGGATGGAGATTAAGGCAGAACAGGAAGAAGGCAGAACCTTATAAATTTTTCTCTCTTGCTATTTTGCTTTGGTGAAACGACAACTTCGCAAATGCAAATTCTGAATCTAATATTGAATCACTATAAATCTGAATCTTTTTTAAATGAAATCAAAAAACCTTTTATTAAACTGAAACTCGTGTAAAATGTTCTCCAAGTTGCGGAGCAACAGACGCTATTGTCTTGATTTTCGCACTTGCTTAGATTTGGGATTCAGACAAAGTCCCAAACATTGAATTTCTACAGAGACGACTCACTTTAATCTGGTACAGGCTGCAGTTTCGACTATAAAAAAAGGAATACTTTCTGCAAGGTGTTCTGTTGTATGTGAAGCAGTTACATATTTTTTTTTTTGGATGCTTTACAACTTTTAAAGCTACTTTTATGGATCACAGTTTCTTTTTCATTTCCGTTGTCTATTTTGCTGACTGAGCCGGGAAATGATCTCTAGGTTTCTGAAATTTCCTAATACGTAATAAAAAAAAAAAAAATAAAATAAAATAATGCATCAAAGTTTGAAATATTTGCATTAATTTAGCTAAGAAATAATTTGATCATTGCAAATCAAATGTTTTCTTAAAATTATGCAAATTAATTGAGCTTTATCTTATTGATTTAACAGGTTACATTATACGGATGTTCATATTGTTTTATAATGTAGTAAACAAAATTTTCTTATTCCACCTTTCTATTTATATTTTCCTCTTTATTTAATGTACAAATAGTGTTATATTAATGTAAAATCAATCTTTTCGCTTTTGTTTTGTTGATCTGGGGAATTATTTATTACTAAATGCTCTTCTTTCCTCACAACATGGTCAGGTACAATCAGAGAAATTTGATTCTTTTTCGTCTTTCCTCAGATTTAAAAAATAAGTACAAATAAAAACAAGTTTGAAGCTGCAAAGTACAGTTAATATTAGAAAATATAACTGAAAAATAAATGCGAAATGTTTCCGTGTAGATGCATGTAGTTTCAAACATTGAGCTTTATCTGAATGTCAGATTCCATGAGATGACCATGAAGGGTTGACTGAACAAAGATCGACGTACAAGATTGCAGCAGACAAATTTATATTAAAGTAAATTCTAATTGTAAATAATTGGAATTGCAAAATAAGGAAGATAAATTAAATGACAGTCCAGAAGTATATATATATATATATATATTGCAGAATATGAATTTTCTGTATTTTCCCAAAATCAGTGACAAACTTTTATCAGACATTTCATTCCCTTACAACTCGAAAGAAAATATGAATGTTTAAAAATTTAAAGAGAAAATCCTTTTCGGTAAAAGTTTAAAAAAAAAAGTGGCATTAATCTTATTATTTCATGAAATTCTTATGAGGCTTCATTCTAAAAGTAGATTTGTTTTAGAATTCTGACCTAGGAATTTTAAAAAAAAAAAAAAAAATTTAATTTTCATTTTTAATTTAGCTGAAAAATACTTAGGAAATCAAATTTTTCCCCGAGATATTGAAATTTTAGAAGATTTCCTCCAATCGCGGCTTAAAAAGAACGTTTTTGCTGCAACTGAGAATGGTCATATTAAGTGGAATGAAAAAAGATTTTCAAAACCGCTCTTCCAGCAGCGATTTGAGACAAATTTCTGAACAACGAAAACAAACACGAACGAACCGAACGGAAATAAATAACTATAAAAAAAGGTGTACTTATAATATCGCATTTGTGCATCAGTTGCATGCCGGAGGCTAACTGCAGTGGGGCAAACAATTTTCGAGTCAGCCGGTTTAATGCACGAAAATTTATAGCTCAGGAAACGGAAAATTATTCTCTTATAACTCAGGCACCTCTAATATTGTGCCGGCGTAAATAATTTTCATAAGGAAACTACCTGTGCGGAGAAAAAAAAAAAATTTCCTCGAGCAAAATTCCCATGTGAAATCCCGAAGAAACAACGCATTAAATTTCCCGTTTATGATGCTATATGAATCAGAAATACCTTGCGTTTTGTGCATTTGGGATTTGTCAAATTTTCACAATCGCTGCTTCAAAAATAGATCCGGCTCCGTTCGAAGCAGAGGAAAATGGGTTCATCCATTTAATTTGAACGGCTCCGGCATCGGGAGAGAGATACGCCGGGAGCGCAAAAGAGCTCGATCTCAGTCCGGTGATCGCGGGGCGGAGGCGATCTCGCCCTCGTGAAAAGTCGCAAACCGGAATCGACTTTTCCGGAAGTCGCTCCCGATCGGGCGAGGCGCCGGAAGAGCTTGCTGCGAAGGGAAAGGATTCCCGTCTGCAGGAAAGGAGCACGAGCGCAATCCGCAGAAATTACCGGTAACCGCATTTAACCTAAACTTTCCGGTTCCTGAATTGCTTCTGACGCCGATTCAACGGTTCGCCATTTGATTTTCGTTAATCCCTCGAAATTTCGAGAGGAAGCTCCAGCAGATTCGGTTCCCTTTGATATCAAATTCACGTTCGCATCTTCCGTTCCTTTCCAGTTTTCCCAGATGTAATTACAAAAAAAAAGGCCTCGCGATTTACTTCTAAGGTTGTAATCTTTTTTTTTTTTTTTCGCCTTTCGGAAAGAAAAAATATTTTCCCTGCCGATCATTCGAACCGAAACCGTATGATAATGCAAAACTCCGTCGTTTCTTTTGATTGTCAGCGTGTGAAATGAAATTGGTAATTTACAGAAGATTTAGTATAATTCTCAAAGTCGCCGAAAGTGAAAGACAAGAAGGATCTTATTTAGTTATCACTTGATTTCTCGTGCTGCGATCAATGGGAATGCGTCCCTAAAGGGAATGAAGGCAGCTAAACTTCACAGGTGATTTCCAAGATTTATTGCGTTATAAAGATGTACATTAGTGCTAATGTTCCCGGTATTATCAAACGTATGCTTAAGTTTATGTGGGTAAATTTACCTACTTTATGGAAGACGAAGCAGAATGGATGAACCGTACTTTCCAGAGACCCGTTGGCAAAATCAGCGACGATGCATGTGACATAAAGTCAGCCCGTCCGTGTGCGATTCTCGGGTGAAACTGTATCCTTTTCATTTGCCAGGTCTTCGTGTTCGATAGTTGTGGATCCGTCAAGTATGAAAAGTGAAATGTATTTCGGTGGATGATCAACATTCTCGCCGCGGTTTGAAACTCATAATTTATGGTACATACGTTTTCTTGTATTCGATGAGTTTCCTTATACAAAATTTCTCCGTCCGGGAAAGAAGATCGTATTGTTTTCACTCAAAAACCGAAGACAGAAATAATGTTAAACGCTTGAATGTAAAGTTTCACAGCACGCGTGTATGATTTTTTTTTTTTTTTTTTTTCGAAATTTGGTTTATCTGGCTCTTGATAATCTTCCTTTTTTTAATGATGCAGGGATCTTGTTTGGCATAATGATAATCGTAAATAATTTTCAATTTTCAAATCGTGCGAGACGTCAATTCCTTTCTGAATTTGGGAAAAATTTGTAAACGAATCACTTCGTACGATTTCGTTTTGAAAATATTCCAGAAGAAAAAGCAACCAATTTGCTGTAATATGAGAGGAAAGAAAATAGCCGGGATTAAAAGCTCGTCAATCTGCGGGAAATATTTAAAATCATTTGGAAATAACCTTTTCTTATTAAATGATCTGAGATTTAGTAATACCTTAAAAAAATATCATGGATATGGATTTGTAATCAAGCGAATCAATGTTCCTAAAAATCAATAGATTACCTTGCTTTGGAAAAATTTAAGAAACAATGTTTCTTTTTTTATAACTATAAACTTTATATATAACGTTAAAGGAAAAATTATCATAATCTTCAGCTTTGTCATCTAATATTCATAAATAAAAATGAAAGAGATCCTCAAAGTTTCTAGACGAAAGTCAAATTTTCTAATTTTAATTGCAGATGAATTCTTTGGTCTATTCTGATGATTTAATTGAAATTTCTCATTCTGAATCGACTTAAATACCGAAACCTGAAATATGTGCGGGCGAAATAATCTTTTCAAAAAAAATAAATTAAATGAATGCGGAAAAAATTATGGAAGTAAATATTTGTCGCATTTTGACCAAAGGAAAATTGAGCCACAAAAACACTGTTAAAGCATACAATAAATTTTGTTACATTTTCATTAAAGCTGTATAGGATGCGAATGAAATTGAACGGTTGATAGTTGGGTTAGATCAAAATTTGAAATCGCGTTTTTTTTTTTTTTTCTTTCTGGCTGGAATTTCAGCACGAGCTGAGGCACCTGAAATCACTGGCATGCTTCTTAAAGCAAATTTTACATGAAAACATTTCAAAAGTGAACGTTTCATTACGGGAGCTTAACTTTAAAATTCTGCAATTGCTTTCGTTCCCTCCTGCTTTGTATTTTCATCCACTGGTTACCCTGTCCGATCGGGATTGTCTACTTCCACGCCGGTTCCCTCTTATCCGCTGCACCGCATAAAATTAAAATTTGAACTAAAGAAATTTTAAAGATTTCTTTTGTTTGACTTCGCAATCTCTTACAAAAGGAGAATATCATTCAATTTCGAGAGTTCCGATCTCTCGGATACATCTAAATTCAGAAAATAATTTAATTGCGGGAATCGAAAACGACATTTCTAATGTTGCTTCGCTTAAGGGAATATATATATGAAATTTATCCTAGGGCGCCGCCATAGTTTAACTGCAAATGGAATCACAGCTGGGTAATACAAATGACCCAAAGTTTGCAGATCTTGGACTTTTGTCATATCGCTCCTATTATTCCATCACTTCGCTCTAGGCTTAAGAGTTCATCCCCGATCTTCTATGGCTGTTTTATCGTGAAATTCAAATCTAACTGTCAGCGTTCCTTTGTAGTTTGAACTGATAAAAATCGAATTTTCTCGTTAAACTTTTCGGCTCCTGTGGCAAATTTTTTACATTGATACAGTTTCATTATGGATACATCTAATCTTCGTTAGCTTCGAAGCGCAATGTTTGTTATCAATCTTGGCGCAGCTAAAACCATTTAGGCACCTAAGAATTTTCAGTGTTTTTTATTATATAAACTTAATTATTATTGTTTTTATCCCCCTTTTTCTTTTTTTTTACCGTTTACAGCTTTTGAGCTTTTGAAATTTTTGCTGACGGAAAGGCGGAATGAACTGAAGATGGCTGGAGGAATGTCATTGATGCGATGATGTGTGGATCTGTGGAAGATTTTAAAATGATGAAAATTTTTGGAAGAGTGTTTAAGGGAAAAGAACCGCTCACGGAAATTGGGCGAAAGTTCACGAGACAGTCTCGAGATACGTGAAAAATAATCGAAAATTTTATTTTCACCATCCTATAAGAAGTGGCGACATCAGCAAACAATCACTTCTGCCGCAATATCCGCGTTCTTCATTAAATGTACATTGCATTTGTTTAAAAAGACCTCATCTGCGTTCGCGTGTCTGCGTACCTGATTTAAAACTGCATCACTTGAATAAATATTTTAGTGAAATGTTTCAAATACACTTTTATGATAATCCGTGGAGAAATTTTAAATTTAAAATATTTTCTTCTTAAGTACAGGTTGAACGGAATTCGCGAGATTTGAAAGTTAGATGATTGCATTGGCTTAGCTTATTTAAACTTTGACATCGTTGTAAAATTAATTTGCAGATCTCATATCTAGGAGCAACAAGTTAAGCCGTGCAAATGTCGGAGCATTATGAATGGAATTAAGAATCGTTGAAGCCATCATCTTTGAATTCGCAGTTTACTTCTTTGATGCCATCTCCCTTCGACGCAATTCCCTTGCATGAACCTCCTACATGCGATGGATTATAAATTTCTCCCAACATTGTGTATCAATAAATCTCGATTGCAAAGCACATTTTCATATTTGTGGGAGCGAAATTAATTTTCCGAGGCTGTACTTTCTTCGAGCAATATTTTTACGGAGTGAACGAAGTTCCAAGAGGATAAAAATAAGGTTGAAGATTCCAACAGAAATTCGAGAATTAGCGCTTTCACATCGGAATCTCCCGAATAATGCATAACGAAAAGCTCGAAAGAGAGTAAGCAATATTCTCTGGGAGGGAGAAAACTTTCCCGTTTGCCTGGGAAAAAAAAAAAAAAGGAAAATTTGAATTTTTCATAAATTTTCAGAAGTACTCGAATAGGAGATTTTTATTTCTTTTGCGCAAAATCAAAGATCCTTTTATGTAGGAGCAAGGTGGAGAATTATCGACTGAATAATTTTAAAACATCGAAAAGGGTCTTGCCCTTCTTCTTCCCTCCGGTCTGATTGCGATTCTTAAAAGTGCCTCACGCGTAGGATTTTCTCAGGTTTTCCCCGATTTCTCATTTTAGCAATCGGAAAATTGTGTTTTCTGAAAAAAGACTCACCCGATAACCACCTAGGTGCTGTACTATACATTTAAAAGTTGCATCCCTTCCAAGAGGAACTGTTAAATTTGCTATTGGCTCAGCGAATTCTGGTTGAAATGCAACACCTGAAATAAATATGGAAACAAATCACTTTTGCTTCGACGGGAGTCCCCGCGGGCGCAAATCCCGGTCTTTTTGCGCGCTTTTTCCCGTTTTTTAAGCGGAAGTCGTTATTCTTCCGATGCCGCTATTTATCTAATTACACGTTTGTCAGCGTTTCAAAATAAGTTTGCGCTCGGCGTCAGCTTTTCTGACATCGCTCCGGATGCGTATTAAAGTAATAATTATTCTTAAACGTAAATGTACGTGTTATGCAAGACTTTGCAAACCGTACGAATTCAAAGTTGGCCGGAATTGTAAGCAATGGCACCGCGCAAAATGCCTTCACAATTTTCGGCTGTGAAGCTGATTCCGCCGTGTTCAGTGCTACCCGATTCGCGAGGTAAGTAGCGCATTTAAATTTATACAAAATTTTTCGCATCTTAACAAAGTTGAACGAATGAAAAAGCCCATTGAATTAAGTCTTCAAGTTTTGCTTAATTATAAATTGCTAACCATGAACTTTTAAACTTGTAAATTTATCCTTTGTTACATAATTAAAAAGTGTATAAAATTTATTTTGCGGAGTTATTTGAAAGTTATCCTTCAAAATAAAAAGGTTTCAGCATCTCCTTTTTTTTTCTTTTGCTGTTGTAAGTAAAAAAAAAAATTTGTTACCGTCATTTAGGTATGAAAAGACGAGCCTTCGGCAGTGGAACTTACTGAATGCTGAAGAAGAGCATTACCCTGTTCAGTTTAAGTTCGGTGAACATCTTCGAATATGCAGCGTTCGAATTTCTGCAGATTTTTCCATTGCATTTCTTTTTTCGCCTTCTACGTATCGATAAATGCCATTCTCTCATTCAGATAATAAATATCGCACGCGGTAAGAATTCGCGATTGCTGTGTTCGAAAAATTTTTGTAGGAAAACCTTTTATCCTTAGTTCGTTAATTTATTTTCCGGTCCATTAAAGAATGAGAAAAAATTATCACAGTTATGAATTATTAATTTAAAAAAGGTCCTGACTTTCTTCATTCTCATCAAAAAAAAAAAAATACAAATAAATATGAACATATGTATTTATAAGAAGCAGATATATTAATTAAAGTCGGTAGCAATTCGATGTCTGCCTTTTTGAGCAGGCATTAAAATTACATTCTTTTCGTATTTAGTTTTACGAGTAATGCAAACCCGCACCTTCTTTCTCTGCAAAATACCGCAGTGAAGGGATCCAACAACAAAAGAAGATTTAAAATATAAAAGTAACGGAGGCCCGACAATTATATTACCACTTTTTTACTCGCATCAGATACCCCATTAAAGATAATAAAAATGTAAATAAATTTTAGGAGCTAATTGCATTGTCCCAAAGGAATCCTGTTGAAAAAAAAAAGGAAAATCAGAGGTGCAGAATTAATTAAAACCTTTTCTTTTTCTGTTCCAATGTGATATAAGGAACTAGAAAAGGCTTTTTCCGAAGAACAAAAATATCTGCTAAAAAAGAAAAAATTTCGCGAGGCTACTTTTACCTACCACAGCAGCGGTCTTTGCCGGGGCCTGAAACGCAAAACAAGTTTCGACAATGCATAAAAAGAAATATCGGTTTTAAATATGTACAACTAACAGAGGAAGGTTTCCCTTTTTTTTTCTTCATTCTCTCGATACATTTCAAAATGTTCGTTTCCCTGCAAATCAATTAGACCAAATCTGCTGCTGCAGCCAACTTTTGCTGATGTACCGCATCGCGTACATTGCGATGTTTTCTTAGGATCGATTCCTTCCTCGTCTGTTTAGGCAGCGGGAACTCGCTGCCTCAGTTCGGGATATGAAGCGAAAATTTTGCGCGAATAAAACTCGAAATTTTTCATTGTTTCCTTTTCGGTTATTTACACGGAGCGATTAAATTTCGGTATCACGGAAAATTAACGTGAGCTTCAAATAAGGATTTTACGGTGACTGTGCGGACACAATTTTCCGTCGGATCTGCAAAAACCTAATTTGAAATCGTCGGTAGTCATTATTTTGAGAAGAGATTTTCCTTCTTTTTATTAGGGCTGGCGAAACGTTAGATGCGAGCTCTAAAATCTGGATTTGAAAGCTTTCTTTAGGTTCACTTTTATTTCTTTAATTTTTTTTTTTTATTATTATTATTTATAATAAAACAAATATGTACTGAAATTGCGTTTGAGGGTTTTGCAAAGACTAGTTTTACATTTTTCAGAAACTTCAATTAATTGAGCGCAGCTTGCTGAGAGATCTCTCAGCACTTTTTCCGATTTTGAAGCTATGCTTGCCGGGAAATCTTTTCAAGAGGTCATGTTTTTGTTAGTCAGGCATACTGAAATATTCGCCGATGTTCCTTAAAAATAGTTCTCAATTAATACTCATTCGATTAATTTTTTTTTTTTTTTTTTTTTGAAACTTAAAAGTTCAATTTCATATTCAGGCACAGCGTGACACAAATAAATGTCATCTTGAGAGTCCCGGGCCGCGGATCACAATCGAGTTAGGGATTTTTTTGGATGTGAATATTTTTAATTTTTCAAGAAAAGAGGTTTTCTGGATTTTACGCAAGTTTACGCATTCAACCCGGCGATTGTCGGTAAGACTTCGTGCGGTGCGATACTGCCACGATGCAAAACTTTAGGTGCTCCCACGTTTAAGTGTTTGAGAATTTCCCTTTTTTTTTTTAGAAGCTTTTGCGTGGCGATTTTTGCGCGAAGCGCCGAACGATTTAGTTTTTCACTTTATTATTATTTGTTTTTTTTCGTTAAGCAAAAAGAAAAAAAAAATGCGATTAATGCGCCACCGATTAGTTTGAAAGTCTAAAACGCAGAAAGACAACGGATGCGTGCAATGTATTTTGCTGCAAATCATTAAAATAGTCGACGTCAGAAATTCAAACATGTAAGAAATTCAAAATTTGAAGGAAAATGACGCGGAAAACCGCAGGCAAAAACGCGACGCCAATGAGATGAAATGATGACGGTGCAGGAGAAAGAGGAATTCAAATCCCGGCACAAAAGCGTTTTCATCCAATAGCAAAGCAATCGATAAAAGCACTATGTTATTATATAAAATTCATATGATCTTCGTATTTTGTTCAAGGGATGCGACATTAACAGATAAAATTTTCTTATGAAATAAAAAAGTGCTCTTTTATTATGTGAACAAAACATGCTGGAAATATTATCTAACGGGGATGGTCTCGTGGCCCGGATTCGATTTATTGAAAGGGAATCGTTTCTCTATACAGATCGCTTTTCCGGCTCGCTTTTTGAAAAACCGAATGGAAATTATTTGAGCTTAATCATTCACGAAGACTTTTTCCCCGGCGGAATGAAAAGCAAACCGGAGATATGGCAGATTTGAGAATAATCGCAGAATTTGGATTTCCAACCTTCTGCGTGCAGACTGAGCCTGTGTCTCTTTATCTGGAAAAAACATTCCTTATATTTCACATAAGGAGAAATAAATTTTTTTATAGTTCAATTATTTCCCAGCAATAAAAAGTTTGTCTCATTTGATTTTCTACCAAGTTGGTTAAAGAAATTGAAGCTGTTATCCTGTCTCGCACGAAGAATTTAAAATTTTCCGAGGCCTAAAAATCCGCTTTTGCGTGTTGCGAATTCGCATCCGAAATTTTATTTTAAATTAATTTATGAAGAGTATTAAAAAAAATTTTACTTTTCGGTTCCCGGGATGAGAGTAAGAGTGTCAGAAACAATTCATAACACACATACACACACACACACACACACACACACAAAATAATGTGCTCATTAGTTTTACAATTATGCTAAATAAATGTGATACGTATAACTTTTTAAGTTAAATTCATTGTTTACAATTATCAATGATATAAGATTTACCGTAATTATGTCAAAATAAATTTTTTCGGATATTAGTCTTTCATTAATACGGATACGCTGCAACATCAAGTCATAAGATGAATAAAAAGTTATCAAAAAAAATTATATTGATGGTATATTTATGAATATATGAAACGATTAAAAATGACGTGTTGGCAACGTGTCTTATTTATAACTGCTTTTATTAAAAAAGTTATACCTTAGAAAATGGCTTTATTTCTGGATCATGTCTCAAAATTATGCCATAATTATTTTTGTCGATATACAGTACTGTAATACTTTACAGTGCATTTTCATTTATTTCATAACATTTCAGTAAGATTGAAGATCATGAAAATGAAGCGGGTGAAATTATTTATTATTAAAATAACGGTAATTAAATATATAATTATTTTAATATTTCAGTATTTTGTATTGGCTTAAAAAAAAATTTGCATTTTTACCAATTAAACTAGATAAAGAAGAGGTGAAATATTTTGTCCATGTAGACGAATATCAAAGGTTAGCTTGATGAATTAATAACTTTAAAATTAGTTAATAACATGTTTTTCATAATAAATGATTTATTTTTTGTTCGACAAAACCAAAAACTTGAGATCTCAGACAATGTTTAAAAGATGGAGAACTTTGCGAGTCAGAGGAACGAATAATTTGCAATACAATCACACAACTTTTGGACAAAAAACCAGGCGTAAAACACCGATGAATTCTAAACGATAAAACTGACGGTCTAAACGCTCAGCTTGTTGTTTTACCGTAACAATATTATGCGAGGCATTGTCTTGGAAAAGTTATTTACTAGCTTGTACGTTTTGTATGTACGTCTGCATCGTAAACCTTATGAATTGGGAAAAATTAACGTCCGCGATTAGAGGCATACACAGAAATTTTTTTTAGTGTAAATTTTTTTTACTGTGTAACCTGTGAAAAAGTGCGCAATTTTTTGTCCAAGACGAGTTTTCACAGTGACAGATAAAAAAAATTTATCGAAACTTCGTCGCTTACTCAGCTCATCATCCGTTCTGCAGTCGCCCGTTATATTTGACAAACTGAAGATGTGCTGAGGGGATCTTTCCGTGCGCCTCGCTCGTCTGAAGTTGACGCGGCAAACGGGAGCACTGGGCCGTGTGCTGATTCTGTGTCAAAAACTTTGCGACCTCCCGTCCACTGCCTGCGACAGATTATGTCTACCCCTTTTCGGTATTTTTATGTAGCTCTCCCGAAACTTTTCTGAATTTTAATTTCTCATTAATATACATAACGTTTATAAATTCCCGACTGCTTTGCGTATAATTTTTCTCATTCCTTCTGGCTTAAATTATATATCGCTCATAAGGAATTAGGTTGGAGGAATCGTAACAAATTCCGGGCAGCGCCCCGGGTGAATGCTGATCGCGGACATAAAAAGAATCCGAATACTCGCAATGGGAACTCATAAGGTTTGTCGAGCGGGATCAGGCGAATAATCCCCGGGATTATTCCCTCTGCATGGAAAAAGATTTGCGTTGATCCTCAAGTTTCTTGTGTGATTAATTTGATGGCCAGTTCTATCCGCTGGAAGAAAAGGCAAAGTGCGTCGCGACGAATTTTCAGATTTTCCATTCTTTGAGCTTTTCAGGTCTTTTATCGCTTGCAATTTGCTTTTTTTTTTTTCCGCATTCTATCATTTGTTCGGGCATCAAATTTGATTTTTCCATTTTCGCCGTCACCTTTCTTCCGTCAGTTTAGCATCGTGGAAATTTCTTGTTAAGAAATTCTCTCAGCCGGTCCGGAGACGATGAAAACATTCTACGGTCTAATGCTCGTCGCCTTCTCGAAATCGCCGTCTTTTGATTACTTTTGCCAGTGTAAAAATTAATACAAATTTCAGCTTTTAATTTTCCTTTCGAGAAATTTTGCTGAAAATGATCTGAAAGAGGGACTCACTTTGTAACAGAAGTTAAAACTGCTTAATCAGGACTAATTAGCGAAATGTGATGAAAGAAAACTCGAGAAAGGATTTTTCTAAAAGCGGCGCTTTACCGGCGGGGATAAATGTATAGTTGTAGAAAATTATGCCGGTTTAGATGGGCGATGCCTAAATCTTGCGGGCGACGTTTAAACAATGCGCTTTTACGTGTGACATTTAAGTATTTTTTTTTTCACAGATGAGCCGCGGTTAAAAACGAAACTGACATTTTCCACAGTGGCAGTCTGCCGTGTCTGGGGAAGAAATCGGATGAGGGCTTTCAGGTCAAACAGTTTACCTTTTGAGGGAATTAGCAGTGTCAAGAAGGAATTTTTATAAGTGGCTTATCGCTTTAAGCGTTTCCCGGTCTTTTTAACCGTCCTTACGGGTTGAGAACTTTTTTTCTTCGCTCCTCGTCAAATGTATAATATTTCGAATTAAGAAGATATCAAAGTCAGTCTGACGCTGCAGTTGAAACTTTTAATTTTCGGTGACAGACTAAAGCCGTTAACATTTTTTTTCTAAAAGGAAAAAAATTTTTTTCCTTTTAATTTCTGCTCTTGCAATTCAGGAGCTCATCATGGAAAAGTCAGAGGAGACAGGTAACTTTTTTTTTTTTTTTCCTTTGGCTTTTACATGTTGTTCACTCAAATAAATGATAATTCATATTCATTTTTACTTTTATTTTTTATTTTTTTTTTTTTTGCGTCAAAGATCAAGACGTACGATGTGAAATTACCCACAAAGACCAAGTTCGAACTGCATTGAGTTAGCCGTTCATCCAGTTCGTTTTATGAAATCGGAGAAAATGACAGGCTGGCGAGGAGAGTTAATTTATTTCGCATGGCCAATTGTCCATTGTCTCTTGGGATTTTTAATTTTCATAGAACCGAAATGCGTTTGGACGACTGAGAAAACCTTTTACTGCGGCAAGTTAAGCGGGATGCTTAAAATCTTCCAATTTCGATACTATTCATGTACCCGAAGCGGGTGCAGCCCTTTTCTCTTCATCCCTCAAGTTCCATCCCTTTACTTTCTTTGTTAATTTGAGACCGAGATCCGAATGAATTTATTATTAAGAAACGCAAAGAGCCGTCCTTTATTGTTGGTCATTTAAGATAATGAGGATCATTATCCTTTCGGATGGCTCCTAAATCTTGATATTTTTCCAGCGGCAAAATGCACGAAAAGCCATTGATTGACCCATAATTGAGTCATGGATGATCCGGCGAGGGTATGAAAGGAAATGAGATTAGGGTTATAAATTACCCCTCGCTTGAACCTCGACTCAGATGGCTTAGACAGTCGATGACACGAGCCGGATCGCTCTGTATCTGCACTTAAGCGCATTTTATCCTCCGATATCCGGCATTGTTCGCACCCCGAGTGGTGGTGGTACGGTTTGGGAGCTCGTCTACCTGGGCCCTTCCCAGGTCCAAATCCCGCT
The DNA here is from genome assembly GCA_028565995.1 of Ricinus marginatus. Classification (NCBI taxonomy): domain Eukaryota; kingdom Metazoa; phylum Arthropoda; class Insecta; order Psocodea; family Ricinidae; genus Ricinus; species Ricinus marginatus. Next base: position 61,928 of record JAOWBB010011930.1, read on the forward strand.
GGAGAAATTACGATTTTGTGGCTCCGGACGAGTTTACTTCAAGTGCAATGCAAGCGAAGCGATATTTTTTTGTACATAACTAATTAACTGCTTTCGAGATATAATTTATCGCTCTTGGGAACGAGCCTGAGGAAATGGAAAAGGTCTAACCTAACCTAACCTCGGCGAATGGAAAAGGTCCTCTCTGTTGCGGAACAAACCGAAGAACATGAAGAAAATCCGATTTCAAATCCTCGTTTACATTTTTCCGTGCATAAGACCTCGGCTGTCGTATAACGTATGTTAAATCTACTTGAATTATATGACAATCTGGACCTATCGCTTGTTTTTGATTTTGACCGAATTTGTCTCCAGATTTAATTTTGTATTTAAAGAAAGTAATAAATATTAACTGCATTATAATTATAAAACGAGCCATTTTGCCAAGGGAATACAGTAAATTGTGGTTTTTAGCGACGGAGAATAAAGAAAGGAATTCTCAGCCCGAAGAGACTTAAATTTTTAAAGATTCCTTTCTCAATACACAATGGTGATCGCAATTTTCCCATTTCCGTTTCCCTCATTCTAATCATATTTCCATTAGGTGAAATTAGGTCTCCATTTACTCTGTTCTTTGCCCATTTCTAATTATTCATTTCTCATCTTCTCAAGGGACAAAATTTTCAAATATTTATTTACCAATCCTTTTCGGTTTCGCTGATGTTTCACAGCATTGATTGTCATTTTAGAAAATTAATTTACAGCGGCAAAGGAAGAGAAAATATTTGGTAGGATTTCTTCTTGTTCGCCATATTTCAATCTATTTCCTCCAACAAAACAACTTTATTGATAATAAATTGTTCATTCCCCCAATATCCTTGGGACTGCCAGACTATTGCACATTTATTTGTGTTATTTAATTTTTCACTTATCCTACAGCAAATCGCTTTCTGCTTTATCAAGCGTAAATTGATAATTTTCTATTCTTGAAAAAAAAAAAAGCTTTTTTTACAGTTAAAATTCATTTTTTTTTCAACCCTGCAATATTTCGAAAACCGAACAAGAAAGAATTCATTCTCGGCACCGCATATAACAATTATTAATGGGTAAAAAGGGTAAATTAACAGGCCGCTTAAAGCGGGGAGAGCACATTCTTTGATTTTAAATCGATTAATACTAACATCATGTATGCGTTGCACGAAGCAGTGATGTATCATACGTGGTCGAAATCGAGCAGGGAAAGGGGCAGTTGCTTGTGGTACATAAAATACTACTTCTTTGGACTATTAATACGTTGCTGTCAACGGATAACAAAATCGTCGCAGAGGCCAAATCGAAAGGTGAGATTCGGCGTTTCCCCGAGGATAGTTCAGAAAAAGTTCCCGGACGAATACTCTTTGAGAAAGCCCGAGATCACCATTCATGATATGGGAAACGTATCGGAGGAGGACAAAATGGTGTCGCTTCGCGGATTTGCTGGTGAGGACCTCCCGAAGGTGCGGATCTCGGTGGCAGGGGTCAAAGGAAACGGCTTCGTTACCTTCAATAAGGAGGCCTGCGGCAAAATTAAACGTGCAATTTCCGGATCAAATTTATCTGGGCTACGTCGCTGCCGTGACTGCGACCCTGTCTGGGTTCGACTGTGTTACGCATGCTTCCATTTCGGACATCTGGTAAAGGAGTGAAAAACCACTGTAAAAGAGCGGAGTCAGCTTCGGGTCACTGCGTGAATCGCGCAGAGCATATGCTGTCCAGCAAACGAGCTCGCGACTGCAGAGGTGGGATGGCAAGCCCTGGACTCCGCGACACTTTTCGGCAGCGGTGGCCACTTTTACTGGCGAAAACGAAATTAACGAGGTTGCGCTATGATTTCCAATCTGTAAAACTTGGTACTGAAAATTTCTTTTTATTGGTTGTACTCATTAATATCCGCAGGAGGTCTTTTTGAACCTTCTGCGGACATCACAGCCTTCTGCGAGAGGACGCGAGCGCCTGATCCTTTCCAAATCCAGATTTTCTGCAATCGTGCGCAATTTCGAGATTATCGGAGCTGGCTACATCTTTCGCCGGCAGGCCCGTGCAACCTGGACCGATCCGGATCGACAGCAGTCTCTCTCGGCCCGGCGTCGGATGTGGTCGTCAGCCTGTGAAAATCTCCCGCGATTTCAATGTGCCTTCGACCTGATAGGAGGATCTGCAGGGCAAAGGTTTCGTCTGTCTGGAAGGGGCTTGCGCTTTCGAAGCGTTCGCTCTCTCGAAAGGCTTATGCTTAGGGCACCCATTTAATGCGTCCATGTTTGCCAATCACGACGGGTTATCGGTGAGTGCTCACGAACGGTCCGTCGAACAGGATTCCCGCCTTTCGAACGACGGACTTGCCGCATCTCAGTCGCCACATCGCCGCAGCCTTGATCATCATTCGCTACTCGTCTTCTTCGAGCGCCTCTGGTAGACGGAAGAACTCTCCTCCTGAAAACCATGTCGCGATGCCTGAAGCTTTTATGGATCGCTTTTCTTCCGGAAGAGTCTCCAGCAGGGTCTGATTATTCGCGTGCGACACAAGAATGCAATAAGCACGCGAGGATCGCCTCATGGAGAGAACGTGTGGAAAGCTCAAGGGCCTGCAAGATTCTGATTCCTGCCGTAAGTCCCGTCGCCGTTCTTTCTCTCACGTGGACCTTCGACAAGATCTTCTTCCAACATTCCTTCCCGTCTGACTCCCTTGTGTCCTGCTTTTACGAATACAACTGAGCTCGAAAGGCGATGTCCCCGACAATTTTGTCCTCGTAAATCGACCTCGCGATCTGTAACCCCAACTTCTGTTAGACGTTGGGACCCGATCTTATCCCAGCAAAGTCTTCAAGATCCTGCATATCTGTCACCCGCTCCATATCTGTCATGTCGTCGGATGCTATCTCCGTTTTCGCCACTCCTGAAAGACAGTATCTGTCGTATTCCTCAAGAAGCTGGATAAAGACCGTCGTCCTATCTGCCGGTCTCGGCAAAATGCTAGAAAGCGTATTTGAATGCCAGACTGACCAAATTCCTGCAGGAAAATGAAATTTTGTCTGCACATTAATTTGCCTACCATCGCACGCGATATACCGGGCGTGCTACAGCATGATTAAATTTCGAGACCCATTACGCGGAACCTGTCACATCGATTGATCCTGCAAGTGCTTTCAATACAATGCTCATGTGGCCGATTTTGACGGAGGTGCGTTCGAGGTACCCGAGTACCTCGAACAGCTCCTTGAAAGATTGAGCACGTGCGAGTCACTTCGGAGGCTGGAACCGAAGACAGCCTGCGGAAGGAGATTGAGGTTCCTCGGGTTCTACCTGTGGAACAGGCGTTTCAGTTCTCCCGGATCAGACTTGGTTACGCACGCCGATGACATACTCGACGGTGTGCGGCGTGCATCGCTACGAGGGAAATTTAGGACGAAGAAATCCGAGGCATGGATTCTTCTCCTTCTTGGAGAAGCTTCAACGATGTTGTAACGATTTTGGCCTGACCATCTCCGCTCCCAAGATCGGTGTCCTGCTGACTCTCCGGGTTACGAACTGAACCGGGTTGAGGTAGTTTTAAAAAGGTCTCGGAATTATTTTGAGTAGAAACCTGGATTTCCACAAACACGCCAATAACATTCGCGACAAATGTGGTAAAAGACAGGACGGCGAGGCTCTCCAAACCCGACTGAGGTATGAGAGTAAAAGAGAGGAAAATAACGTACAGGGGACTGCCGGTCGCGATTATGGGCTTGTATAAAGGCACCGTGAGTTCTCGGCGAACAAAACAGAAATGAAAACTTCATAGTGTACACAAAGAAGCTCCGGTGTCGATCAGTTCGGCCTACTGCAACCCATCAGCGCTCTTCGCCGGAGATGCTGTTCCGGTTGTTGCCATTAGAATTGACGCTTCTGAAACATAAACGATGGGTCTGCAGCGGATAACATGATCCCCCGGAGCAACTCGGAGTTCTATCGATCGAAAAGACACAGACGGGTTGCGCGATTCTGGTGACGAAGTCTCCATTTCAGGCGCTGCTGTACAGGTACTGGAAACGTGCCTGACGGCGGTCCGACTCGTCAAAGGGACGAATGCCCCAATAGCAGTCCGTCTCGCGGATGAAAGAAGTTCCAACGGAAACACTTCGCATCAAAACTGTCCACCGGGACACGCTAACTCTGTGGACGTCTGTCCCAATTCAAAATCACAGACGAGTGTCGCAGTTCCGGGCAGTCGACTTCGTCTTCGTCTGTCGGATGGAAAACCGTCCCCGATGGACGTCCGGCAGAGGAGCCTGGCGTCTTGAAATGCGGATGCAGGCGAAGTCATGAAAATAAAAGTGCGACCTGACGATCGTTTGGGAGTGCCCCATTATTAACTAATGGTCTGCTCCTCCTTGTTGTGGGTTATTTTTTCCAGCTTTGTCGTCTTTATGGCTGTCACAGGGGCAGATTGGTCCCCGTTGTAAAATCTCCGGTGCAAAAGGCTGGCCTCCAGATTCTTTCAATATAAATCTATTTTTTTTTTTATTACGCATCAATATGCTCCACGACCCGGGGAATTAAAGGAAAATAAAAAAAATAATACGTTAAAATTATAGGAATTTCGTTATTATGATTTACATTCCTAACAATTTGATCATCGCGTAACCTATATTTAAGTGATATTTATTTGATTACTTATAAAAAAATCTTTGAACATATTTGAGCAGATATTCCACAGCAGGTTATATCTAATAAATTATTATAAAAGTGGTTTGTTAAAAAAATTTT